>CM028349.1:7476791-7648251 GCA_016618105.1 Dendrobium huoshanense | reverse complement strand
TATTTAAACCCGATCCTCCTAAGCAAGTAAATAGGAGTCGACAAGGTTCAGCAAATAATTATAAAATGCCCCCCAAACACTAGCATGGGCCCCGACAAGCATGTTATTAGTACACACGTGACGTCCAGGGATGCTGCGCAGGTTAATAAGTGAATTCAAGTTTAAGCCCGATCCTTCTATGCAGATAAATAGGAGTCGACACAGCTCGAACCATAAAATAAATATGCGGTCGCGAGGTCGACCGTAATATTTATTTTATACATTTATATTATGCCATAAAAGCCTTCAACCAAGAAAATTCACTCACAAAGGCATGGAGCCTACGAAATCCGATCCTCTATCGACAGCTTGATAGGGTTGACAAGGTTCAATCCATAAATGAAAATGACCCCAAAGTCACCCCGATTATGGCCGTGTTGAACAGGAAATATCAACTAGAGGGGTTAATTTCAAGTATTCTAATGCCTTCCAAGCTCCACTTAAATACCCATATAAAATCCAAAACTTCAAGAAAATCTCAAAATCATCAAAATCCAAATATTTAAAAATTGAGATTAATCATCAACCACTTAAAGCACAAAATTCATTCAGTCTCCGCAACAGTTTGTCTAATTGAAATTTACTTCAGCTCACATAGAGCTAATGTCTAGTCCAAAATATCACTAGGATCCTTCTCAAATAATCTTCTGCTAGTAAGGATGTGGCACGTGTCCTCTAACCGGTAGTTTAGCCGCCAAATGGCACTATAGGATAAACGGTTATGATATGGGGCCATCTGAATCGAGTGGTTTTGCCGCCAAATAGCACCATGATATAACGATTATGGCGAGAGCCAATATGTTCCTTAGTGATATCAAATCCTTGAGATATGAATCAATAGAATATGATTGATAGGGCACAAATCCCTCTGTTAGCTAAGGTGGATTCAAATTTGTCCCCTTAGACAAATACTCCCCCAATTCTACAAGGTACCCTAGGACGAAGCAACCCATGGCTGTCGCAAGGATCCTTCTGTTAGGTTGGGTCGACTACCTCTTCTAACTAAGTAGACCTGGAACCATGATGGCCGGGGACGACGGAACCATGGGATCTTGATCAGGTCCATCATCCATTCCCCCACCATCAGCTTTAAGTGCAAGATGGTAAAAATTTCTTTTTAAATATACATTCTTCAAACATCTCAAATCCCTTAAACTTATGCTGCTACTATATGCCAGATATCACATATCTCTACGTATTTGATCGACGACTAGCCTTAATCGAAAGTTCTCTCTCTTTTGCCGGGAGGGGTAATTAACTATAGGGGCTTGCGCCTATAGGAAACCAGAACTCAGATCATAAAATCCTCGCAAAATGAGGGCGAAATCTCTGGATAGTATCTTATATATAAACCCATCTGCCTTTCAAAATTTATCCAGGAACTTATTCCGCTAAAACTCCCCCCGAGAAAGCAAAGCGGGGGAGGCTGGGGCTGGATTTTCGGAGCCCACAAAGTGACTAGTAGGTCATTTGGTAAAAGTTATCATGCTTATAAGAGATAATGGGTTCAATCCTCCTGACAAAATTATTTTTAATTCTTATACCTTCTATCAAATTATCCATTGAATTGTTCGATAGTTACTTGAGTTTAATTCCATGAAAGATAGTAACTGAGCTTAAGCATAGAATTTCAGAGGAGGAGGGGTTAAAGGATTGGCAGATAAAATCCTAAAAGAAGATGGTCTCAGGAGTTGAATAGGCTATTTATCGGCAATAGCGCCAGCCCTGAGCAGAAGCAATGTGAGTTTCTGGTATAGAGAATTTTATATGATATGAGAGAAATTATCATAGAAAGAGAGAGGGGAAAGACAATCCATAGTGGAAACAAGAGTGGGAGAATAGAATATCTTGATTTACTTCTGAGAGGAGAAAGATAGAATGAGAGAATAGAAAAATTCAATTGGCTAAGATGTTTAGCCAAATTAAATCAAATATTTCAGTACATGAAATTAGCATCAATGCAGTTTTCAAAAGGGTATGGTTTCAATTTTTAAAAAAAAGGGCATGGTTTCGAATTCCTTTACCGTTCAAAGTGGAAACCCATAGTCCTATCCAAAGCCTCAGATCATATGACAGAAAATACTTTATTTCATACCCACTATCCTTATTTTAAAAACTGTGTGTAGAATTGTCGATGGGTCACAATGATAGGTAACTAGTATTGGGACCATCAACATCACTAGCTCTCTAGTTCTTAAATCAATTCTCTTGATTAGTAAACTTTCATGTTACCTATTATCACTTAGTAAAATTATTAAAAATGCCTCAAACTTTAGTATCGATGTTTTTCTCTCACAAGAAGACTGACCCACACATTTATTTGCAAAAAACTTAGCATACCATGACAAAAAAGGCCTCTATAAGAGCAAGAGCTATATACTATCATTCATGTGCATTAAGTAGTGGGAGTACTATTTGTTACATCAAGATTTCGTGCAGTACATCAATATAATTGATTTTATCATTAATAGTGATTTGAAATTATTCCCAAAAATATATTGGGTCGAATTTTGAAGTTTGGAAATAATTATATATTTCAAAATAGCAAATTGATCAAAATCCCTCCAAAACTCTCTCTTGGCTGAATTGTGCTCTCTATCTTCTTTCTTTCAAGAAATTATCTCTAGCAAACTCACTCCTCTTGCAAAAATCCCAAGTCAATTTTCTCTCTTGCAAAATTTTCTCCTCTCTTAGAAAATTCCTAAGGCACTTTCTCTTTGCAAAATCTTCTGAAGGCATTTATTTGGGAGATTAAGTAGATATTTTCTTTCATCATCTTCATCTTTTCAGAGGTTGTAATTGATCAAAGTAAGCTTTATATTTTTCATGTTTTTACATTAAATAAGATACTCTTTAATCATCCTTTCTCTTTCATGATTAGTGTTGAATGCAAAATTGATTTTATTCTCATGTATAATATCTTTTAAAATCAATCCTTGCATCAATATTAGTTGGTTTGAAAATTTTATTTCATGCTTGTTTATGTTGACAAAATTATTCACACATTAATAATCCTAATTGTTTACATTTATTAATCTTAAAATTTTAATCATCATTATATTACAAATATTTTACTTTTAATTTGAAAACATCTTTTCAAATAGATGTATTAGATTTAACCTATGTTAACAAAGGTAGAGGTAGACCTCAAAAGACTTGGTTAGAAAATATTAGAAATTACCTTTCTTTATTAGATTTAAATGAGAATTTGACTCTTAATCGGACACAAAGGATAATAAGGATTCATGTAGCTGACCACAAGTAGTGTGATAAAAACTTGTTGTTGTTGTTGTTTTTGTTTGTAAACAAGCATGAATAATGCACATGCAGCTAGAATAATTTGACCAATTTTTTACAAATAAGTCTTTGTTCCATGTCAAAAATTCACTTAAAAATAGCAATGTTGTAATTACAAAATAATAAAACCTTATATGTTGAGAGCGTTGCATGTTAAATATGTATAAGCAAGTGAGATTTTGATAATTACAGTATCCTATTGTTTTGTGTGTTTGTTCTCCTAGTCTATATTGGAAAATGTTTCTTTTTGTGTGTACTAACATGTTTTTCAGAAAATATTACACTCCGGACTACAGAAGACTTCAAGTTCATTTTTCTACAAGCTTAGTGTGAGTGAAGTCTGTATTTTATTTATTTATTTATTTTTCTTGAGTCTGAGAGAGTGTGATTGTAAATTGGATAACTGTGCACACACACACTGGGGGAGTGAAAAAAATTTAAAACTAATCGTACAGTACGATACGTCATCCTGAGGGACGATCTGTATAATCTGGCCTCCATAAGGAACCTTTCGATCTGGAAATTTTTCTAAGTCCAGTTCGTACAATACGATCATGGTTCTTACCGGAGGATTTGAGGGACGAACGGCTCTGTCGGCTTCGGACATCACATCGTCCGAGACGAATATTGGTACAAAAGGCTCTTGCGGGTTCGTAAAATAGTTCGTAAGGGATGAACGGTCTGGACGAACAGCTCTGGACGGTTTGTACAACCAATTCGTACGAGACGAACGGTTCTGAACGGTTTGTACAATCAATTCGTACTGGACGAACGGTCTGGACAAACGGCTCTGGACGGTTCGTACAACCAGTTCGTTCGAGACGAAATGCTGGAACGAACGGCTCTATTAGTTTCGTACATACTATCGTCCGAGACGAAAGGCTGACAAACGGCTCTGTTAGGTTTGTACAGGCAATCGTCCGGGACGAATCCCTGGTACGAACGACTCTGTTGGGTTCGTACAGGAGATCGTACGGGACTAAACATTTGGACGAACAGCTTTAACTGGGTTCGTACGACTGGTTCGTACGGGACGAACCGTCGGTACGAACGACTCTGACTTGGGGTTTGTATTGGCTCGTACAGGACGAATGGTTCATTTTTTAAAATATTTGTACCGTACAATTGTCGATCGTACGGGATGATCTGACTTCGTAAAACATGAGAAATTCAGTTTTTGGACGATTTTTCTTATCCTTTGAATATAAGGGTCCTAAAACTGACTTTGAAAAGAAGTCTTCTTTGTTTTTTCTCTAGGGAGTGGAAAGGGGAGTGTTAAGGGATAGTGTTTGGGAATCACAAGGCTATCCAATTGTGAGGATTTCATTGTGGGTGCTTCAAGTGTCTTCCCTATCTCTTTGAGGACTCTTGAGAGAAGATCTTTGAAGGAGCAAGGTTCTCTGACTACACCACGAGGGTGTGAAAGGACGTGTGAAGGTTCTCTGCCTACACCAGGAGGGTGTGAAAGGACGTGTGAAAGTTCTCTGCCTACACCAAGAGGGTGTGAAAGGAGGTAGGTTCCCTGCCTTCACTAGAAGGGTGAAAAAGGATGTTGGTTCTCTGTCGCACTGGGATTTGGTGGAAGAGAGTTTGTAAAGGCTTCTCCACCTTGCTGTGGGGGCTAAAGGAGAGTCACTTTGATATAGTGCACTAGGTTGTGTTTGACCGAACCACTATAAATTCTGGTGTTCTCTATTCTAGTTTTTACTTACTGCATTTCTTATTGCAATGTATTTCATTTTTCTGTGGTTGAAGCATTGAAAATTAACTTTGTTCGTACAGTACGATCCTAGTTCGTACTATACGATTTGTTTAAAATTTCCAAATTTCAAGAGTAAGTTTTTAAAATACCAATTCACCCCCCCCCCCCCCCCCCTCTTAGTTAGCCTAGGGATATAACTAATAGGTCTAACAACCTATTCACTCTTTCAAGTGGTATCAGAGCTTATTTCAAAAATTACTGTTTAAACTACTTTTTGAATTTCGATCATGGTTAATTTTAGAAACCGGATCACTTTAGAAGGTTACTAAATCACTAGGCCACCTTTATTTGACAATATCCCATTTGATTTTTGGAAAACTCGTATCTATACATTTCTACAATCTATTGATTATCGCATGTGGATGTTCGTACAGGAAGGCTATACTAAACCCACTAGAATTGTAGAAGGGATTAGAGTTCAAACACCTTTTGCTAAATGGACTATAGAAGAACAGGATTTAGCTCAATTGAATGCTAAGTGTTTGAATAGTTTCTTTTGTTCATTGAAATCGAAAGACTAAATACGTGTGTCTACATATAAATCAGGAAAAGAAATTTGGGATAGGCTTTGCATTACTTATGAATGTACAAATGAAGTGAAGTAAACTAGGTTGAACATTCTTTTGCATGACTATGAACTATTTCGCATGAAACCGAATGAATCAATCTCAGACATGTACACACGCTTTACACATATAGCCACTTCATTGCATTCCTTAGGTAGGGAATTAACAAATGCAGAGAAAGTAAACAAAATTCTTCATTGCATACCTACTGCTTACGATGCAAAGATAACTGCTATAACTGAATCGAAAGACTTAAATGTCTATTCTATTGACAATCTTCTTGGATCACTAATTACTTACGAGCAATCTGTGACTTAAACACAGATTGATACAAGTGACAAGCGGAAGGAGAAAACATTGCTTTGAAGGTGGATGGGACTGACAGTGATCAGTCAGTTCCTGAGGATGAGCAAGACATTGCCTTGTCATTCATAAATTTCCTAAAAAGGAAACAGAGGAGACGCCAACAGTGAAACAAAGGTAAGTTTCATAAAAATGTTAAGGCTTCTAATGATGTTATTTGCTATGAATGCAGGAAGCCAGGGCATATAAAGACTGATTGCCCCAATCTCAAAGCCAATCCTAGCCAAGGTTTAAAATTGCGTAAATAAGCCTCGAGGCATTTTTCGTCCATGAGGCGAGGCGTAAGCCTCGAGGCGGTGTGAGGTGTAAGCCTTACCGACGAAGAATTGCGTAAATGAGAATTTAAGGGTTTTAGCAAGTAAAAAATAGTAAGATTCTATCATACAATAAAAATATCTAAATGACAATTAAAATTAGGGGAAAATAAGAAAATAGATGCAAGAAAATCATGTCTTAAAGTATAAAACAACAAAATATTAGTCTATCAAAACTCCCAAAAAACAATTAAGAAAGAACATATATAATTCAATCATGTCCCATCAGTAAATGGGTCTTCAAGGGAATCTTCCACACCTTCCTCCTCTCCTATAGAGTCCAATGTCTTCCAATTAAAGTATGCACTCATGAAGAAGTAGACTAACACTAATAATTATTACTAAAGATGCTGAATAGAACAATATGTCGGACTGTCAGGGGTCCAAGGGGGCGCTGCCCCTTGGCGGGGTTCGACCTGCGAGGGTTTCCGGGGGCAGCGCCCCCAGAACAAAATTTTATTGTAAGAGTAATTTTGAAGTTTTATTTGTTTTTGAAGTTCGTAACTTGTTTGTATGAGAAGATACCGAGTGGTACCGAGCATGTTCCTTAGCAGTACCGAGCATGTACCTAGCAGTACTGAGCGATACCGAGCATGTACCTAACAGTACCGAGCAAATACCTAGCTGTACCGAGCATATATTGAGCGATACCGAGCATGTACCTAGCAGTACCGAGCATGTACCTAGCAGTACTGAGCAAATACCTAGTTGTACCGAGCATATACTGAGCGGTGATGAGCATATACTGAGCGGTACGGAGCATATACTGAGCGGTACTGAGCATATATTTGAGGCGTACGCCTCAAAGGAAAATTGCGCAATAACGCTAGTGAGGCGCGCCTCACTCCACCTAAGGCATACGCCTCATGATGACTGAGAATTGCGTAGGCTTTGAGGCTATTTTGAAGCAAATTGCGTAAAGGTGCGCCTCAGATTGAGCAATTTTAAACTATGATAAGAACTCAAAAGTCATCAGCATTGTCATCACTAAGGGGTTCTTCATTTGAATCATCATTATGATGAACTGCTCTCTTCCCTTTGTCCTCTCCTATAGAGTCCAATGTCGGACATTTACTTCAAGATTTATGTAAGTTTTAATATATATAGCGTGAGGTGTAAGCCTTATGCTAGTGAGGCGAGGCGGGCCTCAACCAAGTTAAGGCGCAAGCCTCATAAAAAAAACTCGAGGCGTAAGCATCGAGGTGTTTTTTACTAGAATTACGCAAAGGCGGGCCTCAAGGCGAGCCTCATATTGCGCATTTTAAACCATGATCCTAGCAAGGAGAAAGCCGAGGAGAAACCAAAGGAAAAAAGGGGCACGAAGAGACTACAGCGTGCATTTTGGGCTGACTCAGCTTCAGATTCCTCAGAAACAGCACCTGAAGAGGAAGTCACAAATCTGTGCTTGATAGCTGATAATCTTGATCATTCAGATTAGGAAGAGGTATGTGACTTAAGTTATGAAGAGTTATTTAAAGTTTTTGAACGCATTCATTCTGCATATAGGAAGCTCAAGAAACTACATGCTAAGCTTAATATGGATTACCTAGAATTGCAAAATGAATTTGAGATCCTTAGGAATGATCATGCATTGATTGATAGCAACCACATGACTTTGTTGGATGAGTTTGATGATTTAAACAAATAGCATAATCTTTTAAAATCATCAAACACTGAACTTGAAAAATGTAAGGAATTTTTGGAAGAATCAGAACATAGAGAGAAGGATATAAGAATGGAAATTTTAATGTTGGAAAATAGAAACTCATATCTAGAACTTGTGATGAAAGTTATTGAAGAAAATAGATCGTTACCTACACTTGAACAATACTATAGGTCTAAACAAAAGAAAACAAGTTCATCATCTAGGAAGAGAAATTATAACTCATATAGATTAAGAAATCCTTTTCCTGGAGTGAGATGTTTCACTTGTGGAGCATTAGGACACATTTTCCACACTTGCACACTTAGAAGTAGAAAACATTTAGTGTGGAGACCCAAGATGCATAAATCACAGCATATCACACATGCATTTGGTTTAAAATTGCCAAAAGGAGAACCCAAACTTGTTTGGGTTCCCAAGAATAACGTTTGATCATTTTATAGGAACACTCCCACACAAGACCTCGTGAGAGCACTTGGTACCTGGACAGCGGATGCTCAAAGCATATGACTAGAGATGCAAGTCAATTCATAACGCTGGAAGCCAGGAATTGAGGCAAGGTTACACTTGGAGACAATACCACCAAGAGAGTGGTAGGTATAGGTATGATTGAAAACTCTAAAAATTTTGTAATTGAAAATATTCTGTTATTAGATGGTTTAAAACACAATCTGTTGAGCATAAGTCAACTGTGCGATAAAGGTTATCATATTAAATTTTTGCCTAATAGATGTGTTCTTAGTCAAAATGGAGTTGTGATGTTGACTGGTGATAGAGTTAACAATGTTTATATGCTAGATTTGAATTATGTTAAAACTTCGACTTCCTTTTGTTTGAAAACTGTGTCTGATGAGTCTTTGTTATGGCATAGAAGATTTTGTCACTCTAGCATGAGAAATCTTAGAAAAATCACCCAAAAAGAGTTTGTTAGAGGAGTACCCAAACTTGAATTTACAAAAGACCACTTGTGTGATGCATGTCAATTAGGAAAACAAGTCAGATCCTCTTTTAGTTCAATTAAGGATGTTAGAACTTGCAAGCTCTTAGAAATTCTACACATGGATCTATTTGGACCTATTAGTACCTTAAGTCTAGAAGGAAAGAGGTCTGGGTATGTAATTGTGGATGATTACTCAAGATTAACGTGGATTAGATTTTTGTATTATAAGAGTGAATCATTTGAGGAGTTTAGAGATTTTGCCACTTGGATTCAGAGAAAACTAGATCTTGAAATTGTAACAATCCAAAGTGATCATGGGGAAGAATTTAAAAATGAAATGTTTAATGATTTTTGCAAATCTCATGGAATAGATCATAACTTCTCAGCTTCTAGGACACCTCAACAGAATGGAGTAGTTGAGAGAAAGAATAGGACATTTGTTGAAACTGCTAGAGCCATGTTGGCAGAGTATGATATTTTAGGGTTGAAGCAGTTAGCACCGCATGTTATGTATTTAATAGGGTGAACATTCGATCAAAATTAAACAAGACACCCTATGAACTTCTTAAAGGTAGGATCCCCAACCTTCCACACCTAAATATTTTGGATGTAAAGTGTTCATACACAACAATCGTAAAACTCTGTTAGGAAAATTTGATCCTAAATTTGATGAAGAAATTTTTCTAGGATATTTAAGTGTTGGAAAATCCTATAGAGTTTTCAATAGAAGGACATCGATAATTGAGGAGATCACTCATGTTGTTTTTGATGAATCTGATAATAGTATAGGGTCTAGGTTGGAGGAAGATGATGTTGTAGAATCAACCAAGGACTTGAAAATATAAAAGTGGAAGATAGGGTTGAAATTCAAGAGGAGAAGAGCTTGCCTAGAGATTCAAATTATCCCAAGAGTCATCCTAAAGAGTTGATTTTATGAGACCCAAGTGAAGGAGTAAGGACTAGGCATGGTTTGAGGAAAGAGGTGAATCATTCAGCTTTTATTTCAATGATTGAACCCACTAATATTGATCAAGCACTTTTGGATGAATTTTGGATTTTGGCCATGTAAGAAGAATTGAATCAATTTAAAAGAAATGATGTTTGGGAGTTGATTGAAAGGCCAAAGGATCAAAATGTAGTTGGAACTAAGTGGGTATTCAAAAACAAAATGAATGATTTAGGAGTTGTGATTAGGAATAAGGCTAGATTAGTTGCTAAATGGTATAATCAAATTGAAAGAATAGATTTTGAGGAGACATTTGCCCCTGTAGCTAGACTTGAAGCAATTAGGGTAGTGCTAGCCTTTGCCTATTTTAAAGGTTTTAAATTGTATCAAATGGATGTTAAAAATGCCTTTTTGAATGGAGTGATAGAAGAGGATGTTTATGTTGAGCAACCTCCAAGTTTTGAAAATTCTAAATTCCCTAATCATGTTTTCAAATTTAAAAAGGCATTGTATGGACTAAAACAGGTACCTAGAGCGTGGTATGAGAGGTTAAGCACATTTCTATTAAACGGATCATTTATTAAAAGAAGTATGGACACCACTCTATTTTTGAAAAGAATTGAAAATGAAATACTCATTTTATAAATCTATGTGGATGACATTGTCTTTGGTTCAAATGATAAAAATTTATGTGATGAATTTTCAAAAATGATGAGTAGTGATTTTGAGATGAGTTTGATGGGTGATTTGAGTTACTTTCTTGGTTTTAGCATAAAACAAAATGAGGAAGGAACTTTTCTTAGTCAGTCTAAGTATGTTAAGGACATCCTCAAGAAGTATGAAATGGATAATGCTAAACCTGTTACAACACCCATGAGTTCCTCAGTACAGTTGGATGAGGATCTTAAGGGAAAATCTGTTGATCAAAAGAAGTTTAGAGGAATAATTGGATCATTGCTTTACTTGACAGCTAGCAGACTAGACATTATGTTTAGTGTTTCCTTATGTGTTAGATTTCAATCTGATCCAAAGAAATCACATTTGACAACAGTGAAAAGGATATTGAGATATCTTCTGGAAACTCAGAGCTTAGGGATTTGGTATCCAAAGCATAGCTCTTCATTTGAAATAATTGGATATTCAGATTCAGATTTTACAGGCTATAGGGTTGATTGGAAAAGTACCTATGGAACTTGTCAATTCATTGGAAATTCTTTAGTATCTTGGTCTAGTAGGAAACAAAATTCAGTAGCACTGTCTATAGCTGAAGCAGAATATATTGCCTTAGGGAGTTGTGTTGCACAGCTGCTTTGGTTAAAACAGCAATTGGTTGACTTAGGATTTTTATTTGGCACAATTCTAATCTTTTGTGATAACACTAGTGTCATATGCATTTCAAAGAATCCAATTCACATTCTAGAACCAAGCATATTGATATAAGAGATCATGTAGCAAAAGGAGAAATTGAACTACATCATGTTGCTACTAAGGATCAACTTGCAGATATTTTCACTAAACCTCTAGCTTTTGACACTTTTAGGTGTTATTGATCCTAATGCATAATGCATAATTAGAATTTCACTAAACCTAAGGACAAGGCTAGGTGTTATTGATCCTAATGCATAATTAGAATTTATGCAAGCTTTTATTTTATTTTTTTGTGTGTATGGTTTGTTGTTTTTGTTTATTTCTAGTAGTATCAAGTGTAATATGTTTGTTTGTTTTTCAAATTGTGCTTGTGTTGACTTGTATTTTTCTGTGAAAAGTTAATGTGATGAGTTCTGGTTTGTTCTTACTGTACAAAATTAGTTCGTACAATATTAATTCTATAGCGTACGCATGAGAATGTAGAGATGGGCATGTGAAACTGTGATGTTTTAATGTGCTCGTACTGTACGATCCATAATCGTACTGTATGATATGTACAGAGCATTCTAAGTGTTAAGAATATGATTACGGTTAGTGTCAATTATTATTGGTGATCATCCCGGACGAAATTCTCCTTCGTGTGTACGATCCACGTTGTCAAAGTTGGATAAGGACGAACCCAACCGTCGACTGAACGATCATTATTGTTCTTATCGTCCCGGACGAATTCCATTCGTCTGTACAATCCAGGTGTCAGTCCATCATGTGGACGAACCCAACCGTTTCTAGACGACATTCATTTTCTGATCGTCCCGGACGAACACGTCATCGTCTGTACGATCATTTAGTCAAAAAGATAGTACGAAAGGATGCCTTGGGAAGGGTATGTTACGAAAAGCTGTTTCATTTTTGACCGTTTCCATTCGTCCATACGAAACTAAATTCATCATGAACAAAATGTATTTCGTCTCAGACAAACCTATTTCGTACAGTATGATGTGTCAAATTTTCTTTATGAGGGTCGTTTTCATTCATTTTTACTTCCATTTTAAACCCTCCAGATCGTAAATTAGAGATGTCAGGAAGCGGAAAGAGAGCAGGACAAGCTAGGGGCTCATCATCTCGTCAAGATTGGGATGACAATTTTCTGTCTGCACATAATGAGGAAGCTTTCTTTAAATTTCAGGCCACCAAAGTTACTCCCTCTCGTATTTTACTGCAACAAAATATTCATTTTGCAGTAATGCCGTTTTTTGACTCTACTCAGTTGTCCTTTCTCCTAACTCTCATTCAATCCTTCAATAAAGATTTTCTTTATGTTTTCTTTGCAAACATGAAAATGAATAAGGATCACACAAGGATCACATCCTTTGTGTTGAAACAAAGAGTAGAGATTACCAAGGAGGATTTAGGGACTTATCTTCATCTTAGAACTCAAGGGATTAGAGCACACACTATGACATCTAGATCCGATTTTGATTGGTCCGACGTAAATCAAGTTCTGAGGTGTATTAGGCAACCAAGTCACCTACCTAGAGTCGATACCCTGAACCAAAATGCAAGAATTATCCAACATGTTCTTAGGACCTCCTTAATTCCAAAAGGGGGAGATCGAGTCAATTTGACACTCCCATTCTCTCAACTATTACTTATCTTATCATGATTGGACAACCTATCAATGAAGCTCAACTAATCATGGACTACTTGTATAATCTTACTGACATTGCCTAGCCCGGTGTCAAAAGGAAGAAGAATATTGCTCTAGGGCATGTGATTTCCTTCATCTAAGAAAAAGAAGTATAATTTGTTTCACCCTAACGAACCTACTGATTTGCCTATCTATTTTGCTGATGCTTCTTTTCGCTCACTCTTTGGGAAAGAGGGGTCTGGGAATGATTATAAGCAAGACGGAGAGCCTGCTCCTGCTCCTGCACCTAGATCTGGACCTGATCAAAACTTCTATCAACAAATGGTTTAGCGATTTGACCAATTGGACACTCATATTGGTCAACTTCATACTGAGATGACAGAGCATAATGCACGCTATCAGAAGGACATGGGTTGGGTTCGTGGCCAGATCGGTTATATGAATACAAATATTGCCACGATCAATAGTTACTTTACTGCTTTCAATCCTTAGCCTCCTCTTGATCAGGGTCCCTCAAATTGCTAGATGTTTGTGATCTTTTGGTGTATCTCTTTCTATGCTTGAAATGAAGTTGTGTTTTTCCTTTGCTTGTTTAATTCAAACGTTGTTGTAGTTGCATTTCTTTGTTTTTTATAATAAAAAAAAATGTTCTGTATCTATGATTCATGTTATATTATGTGTGCTTGTGAGTTTGACTTGAAAATATTTCTTAGAAGTTGATTGATATTATCAAAAAAAAATCAGTTCGTACTGTACGATCCCATTTCGTACTGTACGATATACTGGTTCAATGGAAATCTCTGTGCATAATTCAATTACTCAAAAATGTGTACATCACCTTGTAACTGATTTAGACTAGGAGATCTATCTATATTTTCTAAGACATACATTTCTTAGATTGGACTGTTGTAGATTTCATGACACTTTCTTTACTCTTTTTCTATTTCAAAATGTTTTATTGTTGGATTACTTTTAGTAAGAAATGATTTTGGAAAGACGTACTTTAACAAGGCACAAAGGAAGCATAAAAACTCAAAAAGATGCACAAAATGTGCCACAAATTCAAAAAGATGCGCAATTTTCGCCAATTGAAAAATTGTCACAAAATTAGCTCACAAGTACAAAATGCACAAAAGGTGCCCCGCTAATTGAAAAGATCCGCAATGTCGCCAATTTGTCTTTCCTTTATCAAGTTCTCATTTACACTAATCAATAATACTCACTTTTTCCTTAGAAAATTAGTAATTTTCTTTCATTATTTTTGCAACATGTTATTGTTAAGCAATTTATCTTCTTTAATGTTATAGATCAACTTCTTTTTTTCTTGTTATTCTGTACTTTAAATACTTTTGAGTTCTTACTTTTTGCTTCTGATCTTCTATTGACTTCTTTATCTTACTAATATCATCAACTAATATGATTTATTTGAAACACCCCTTTTTGTTGTTGTCAAAAGGGGGAGGCATCCTTATTTGATTGTATTGTAATGTATTGTAATGTTTGATTAATGTAATGTATGTAATGTAATCTTTTATTGTGTATGCGTGTGTTGTTGTGAATTATGTGCTTGTTTGTGTCTGTGTGCTTGTAGTTTAGGTAGATCGAGATTTAGACTTTCCTCTAAAGATCTTAATTCTATCCCTTTTGTCCAATAGAACACTCATTTAAGGGGAGTACTTACTTAGGGGAAGTTTTAGGAGAAACTGTGTATTATTGCTTATCTCAAACAATAGTTGTTTTGTCATCATCAAAAAGGGGGAGATTGTTGAGAGCGTTGCATGTTAAATATGTATAATCAAGTGAGTTTTTTATGATTACAGTATCCTATTGTTTTGTGTGTTTGTTCCCCTAGTATATATTGGAAAATGTTTCTTTTTGTGTGTACTAACATGTTTTTCAGGAAATATCACACTCTAGACTACAGAAGACTTCAAGTTCATTTTTCTACAAGCTTAATGTGAGTGTAAGTCTGTATTTTTTTTTTTCTTGAGTCTGAGAGAATGTGATTGTAAATTGGATAACTGTGCACACACACACTAGCGGAGTGCAAAATTTTTAAAACTGGTCGTACAGTACGATACGTCATTGTACGGGACGATCTGTATAATCTGGCCTCCATAAGGAACCTGTCGATTTGGAAATTTTTCTAAGTCCAGTTCGTACAGTACGAACATGGTTCGTACTGGAGGATTTGAGGGATGAATGGCTCTGTCGGCTTCGTACATCACATCGTCTGGGACAAAATATTCGTACAAACGGCTCTGGCGGGTTCGTAAAATAGTTCGTACGGGACGAACGGTTTGGACGAACCGCTCTGGACGGTTCGTACAACCAGTTCGTCTGAGACGAAATGCTGGGACGAACGGCTCTGTTAGGTTCGTACAGATTATCGTCTGAGATGAAAGGCTAAGACGAACGACTCTGTTAGGTTTGTACAGACAATCGTTCGGGATGAATCCCTGGTACGAACGGCTCTATTGGGTTCGTACAGGAGATCGTACGGGACGAAACATTTGGACAACAGCTTTAATTAGCTTCGTACGACTGGTTTGTACGGGACGAACCGTCGGTACGAACAGCTCTGACTTGGGGTTCATACTGGCTCGTACAGGAGGAATGGTTCATTTTTTGAACTATTCGTACCGTACGATTGTCGATCGTACGGGACGATCTGACTTTGTAAAACTTGAGAAATTTAATTTTTGGAGGGTTTTTCTTGTCCTTTGAATATAAGGGTTCTAAAACTGACTTTGAAAAGAAGTCTTCTTCGTTTTTTCTCTAGGGAGTGGAAAGGAGTGTTAAGGGAGAGTGTTTGGAAATCACAAGGCTATCCAATTGTGAGGATTTCATTGTGGGTGCTTCAAGTCTCTTCCCTATCTCTTTGAGGACTCTTGAGAGAAGATCTTTGAAGGAGTGGGGTTCTCTGCCTACACCAGGAGGGTGAGAAAGGACGTGTGAAGGTTTTCTGCCTAGACCAGGAGGGTGTGAAAGGATGTAAGTTCTCTGCCTTCACTAGGATGGTGAAAAAGGACGTTGATTCTCTGCCGCACTGGGATTTGGTGGAAGAGAGTTTGTAAAGTCTTCTCCGCCTTACTGTGGGGGCTAAAGGAGAGTCACTTTGATATAGTGCAATACCTAGAGGAGTCTCTAGAGAGTGGATGTAGGTCATGTTTGACCAAACCACTATAAATTCTGGTGTTCTCTATTCTAGTTTTTACTTACTGCATTTTCTTACTACATTGTATTTCATTTTTCTGTGGTTGAAAAAGCACTGAAAATTAACTCTGTTCGTACAGTACGATCCTAGTTCGTACTGTACGATTTGTTTAAAATTTGTGTTCAAATTTTCCTAATTTCAAGAGTAAGTTTTTAAAATACCAATTCACCCCCCCTGGTTAGCCTAGGGATATAATTAATAGGTCTAACAACCTATTCACTCTTTCATTATCAAGTTAGCTAATTTTATCAAATTTAGCGACTATCAATCTTGATATGATTCTTATAAGAAGAGGAAAGTTTCTAGCTAGTAATTGATCGTTCATGGGCCAGCCAATTATTAAAAAAAAAAAAGCTAGTGGGGAAGTGCCCCCAATTCCCCCACTACAAATCGGCCAGTGACCCCATACAATATAACCAAACTTAATATGTGGAGGTAGATATACCTTTCATAAAAAAATTGAAGAGTCGGTTAATTTGCACTCCTTGTGACCTAAAAGGAAGTTAGCTTGCCGATATATTCGCTAAGGAATTTGCAACCCCCCTTTCAAAAAATACTTTAGACAAATCAGGAATGGTAAACCCTACCAACTAATTTACGAGAGAGAGTTGAAAAATGCAGGGATTGGATGGCTCAAAGCTGGCATCCCACGAATCCAACAAGATTGCGGACAATTGTAGAAAAAAATGATTGGATATCAACTGTATATTGGTAAGCTTGCAATAGCATAAAAGGAATAAGGTGTCCCATAGTGTGGCTGGTTGGCAACAAGAATGGAACGTAAGAGTCCTGCGGATTAGCAAGCAGGCAGCACATGGATTCAATAGAAATAGACATGATTACAGGCGGACAACAGGATGTTCGATGTGTAATTTTTTCATTAATATTCTTCCTAAAATCATAGAGATTCCTAGTATAATCTAGGGAACTCTATGTATAAATTTCCCTTGCATGTAGGAAAAATCAATGAAGCTTTTGCCATTCTTCTATTTACAATATGTATGAGAGTAATGATGACTGGAATGATTGATATAGTTAGGATTATAATACAAATTATTGCAATCATGAACACATTGTAATATGACGCATTGCAACATGTCATATTGATGAGATAGCATCTCTAAATATATACTATATACATAATACTGTTTTTAACACATGCTTATGAAACTGATAAATATCATGATAGACTTTGATAATTGAGTCTAGGTGAATTTAATTGTTCTATTTTCCAAGAATAATCAATGCAACTTTCACAATAACATGCTTCATTGTATTAAAAAAATCCCATGGTAGTACATGAAGGACTTCATATAGCTTAACCTTAGAGTTCTGGTTAAGGTTACGAGTTTGGTTGTTTCTACTTTTGGAATACAGTGGCAGAGCTAGTGCGGGTTGGACAGGGAAAAGCAAGTTGGCTATGGTTTTGATGCAATTACCCATTTAAGAAACATGATTTTGATATCAACTGTTGTAGAAGAGGATTGATCTAATACCAAATAGATAAAACTTTGATGTGGATCTCATCCTTGATTTTCATCCTTTTGCTTCATTTTAAATTTGAGTTTGATTATAACTTCTCATACTTGAATTCTACCCTCTGGAAGTGAGAGGACTGAATAGAGAGAGAAAAAGAGAGAGAGAGAGTCAGAGTCTTAGTTAATGAATGAAATTGATAGCACACTAGGGAATTCCCACCAGCAGAGAATTTTCATGGATGAATTACTCATGAACAGAGTAATATGATAGGAAAAGAGTTCCTATTTTTGTATAATCTTGGAGGCAGAAACCATAAGGGCGTAAGGGGCAGAGAGAGAGAGAGAGAGAGAGAGAGAGAGAGAGAGAGAGAGAGAGAGAGAGAGAGAGAGAGAGAGAGAGAGAGAGAGAGAGAGAGAGAGAGAGGATGGGGAATGTAAGAGGAAAAAGATTTTTTTTATTAAAATTTCATTAATAATATATAGATAATCAAAGTACAAAAATTGATATTCCTATTTATAAAACTATTGAAGACTTAAATCTAAACTAATAATCCTACTATCTAATAATCATAAAATCAAAAAAATTTAAATGAAATAAATATTAAAAATAAAAAAATTACACCAGGCACCCTTTAAAGTACACAATAGACATATGCAAACATGTTCAATAAATATATGGCAATTGTTTGTGTTGTGACTCGGGCTCACGAGTTATTGTTTTGATGATAACAAATATTATGGCTCACATCTTTCAATATTTGCAATGTATATTTGTTTGTGTGTATACTAATATTTCACGAACAATATGCACCCTCCAACAAAGATTCAAGGCTCAAGGATGGGTAGAATAGGTTATGATGTGATGATTTTTGTAATATTCATTGATGTACTTTTTGATTTCTTGAGGTAAGTCTTGTAAGGGTGTATGCATGCTTGTGACCATGTACACACACACTCAGAGGGAGTGAGATCTGTCAAAACTAGCAGTTCAACTTTTGAATAAATCGTACTTGACGATTTCGATCGTCCATGACAATCTTCTCATTGAACTAATCGTCCTGGACGATTTATATATCATCATGGACGATCCATTACGATATCAAAATCCTAGCCGCCAACATAATTCATGCAAGATTTAAAGTCTGGATTTTGTTCTAATCGTCTTGGATGATCCACATCGTCCTGGACGATCAATATCAATCATGCCTAAATAAATCAAGTAATTAAGGAAAGTAATTAAGGTTAGATTGATCGATCATATTGGCCGGACGATCGCAGGATCGTCCTGGACGTTCTATGACAAAACCTTAGTTTTCTTCTGAATCTCTTGGAAGTCCCGAACTATCTGCTGGACTCTGCTTTTGAACTAATCGTCCCGGACGATCGAATGATCGGCCTGGACGATAAGTATAAATTACTGAAATAATCGTCCAGGATTATGATGATCGTACTGGCTAAAGTAACTATTTTGTACTGATCGTACAGAATGATCTAAGGATCGTCCTAGATGATCTTCACTGCCAGAACAGTTTTGGAATGGTTTTCAAAGCCCTCTATTTAAGGGTTGTCAAAAACTTTGAATGAGTCTTTGGAAGCCATTGAGGCTTTGTTTCTTATGGAAAAAACTTGAAGAGAGAGAGTTTGAAAGGGAGAGTGGAAAGGGTGGAGTTTGAGAAAGAGAAGAACCTTGGAAGGAGAATTTTCGAGGGATTGTGGAGAAGCTTCACACGGTTGCTATGGCAAGCTCGCACTAAAGTACCATCGGATTCAAGGCTCATCTCGAGGGAAGTTTTGGGAAAAAAAAAGTTCTCTTTGGTGTCAAAGGACCAGGTTCTCTGCCTTCACCAGGAGGGTGAAAAAGGTTTTCATGTTCTCTGCCTCACCAGGAGGTGAAAATGATTTCAGGTTCTCTGTCGCACCGGGGGAGGTGGAAGAGTTTTTGTAAGGGCTTCTCCGCCTAGCTGTGGGTGTTAAAGGAGAGTCATTAAAGGTGAGTCATTAAAGGTTTAGTGCAACGCCTGGAACGGGAGGTTCTGGGGAGTGGACGTAGGTCTGATTTGATCAAACCACTATAAATCCGGTGTGTTTTTTCTGATTATTTTCCGTAATTTAGTTCTTCCTGCGATTAACTGCTTTGGTGAAATCTCTGATTTATCTTTTTATTATTGATTTAATTTGTTTCCGCTGCGAGAGAAAAAAAGATTTTCCTTTTGGTTAAAGAAGTTTTTAAATATCCAATTCACCACCCCTCTTGGTTAGCCTTGGGACTAGTTCTTTTTAATAATGTCAAAGGGGGAAAATGTGCTGTTGTATTTGTGAAGTTTGTTTTATTTGTGTAGTTTATTTTGTATTTGAACGTACCGTTGTATTTATGTTATATTCGTAGTTTTTTTTTAAATAAAAAAAATTGTGTTTCTCCATGTTTTTAAAAGTCTTATCTTAGTGAGTAGGAGATTAGCAAAAAATACTTTTTATTTGCAAATTCAAACAATAAATCTTTTCCATTATCAAAAAGGGGGAGATTGTTGCGACTCGGGCTCACGAGTTCTTGTTTTGATGATAACAAACATTATGGCTCTCATCTTCCAGTATTTGCAATGTATATTTGTTTGTGTGTATACTAAAATTTCAGGAACAATATGCACCATCCAACAAAGATTCAATGCTCAAAGATGGATAGAATAGGTTATGATGTGATGATTTTTGTAATATTCATTAATGTACTTTTTGATTTCTTGAGTCAAGTCCTATAAGGGTGTATGCTTGCTTGTGACCATGTACACACACACTCAGTGGGAGTGAGATCTGTCAAAACCAGCAGTTCAACTTTCGAATAAATTGTACTGGACGATTTCGATCGTCTAGGGCGATCTTCTCATTGAACTAATCGTCCTGGACGATTTATATATCGTCCTGGACGATCCATTACGATCTCAAAACCCTAGCCGCCAACATAATTTAGGCATGATTTAAAGTATGAATTTTGTTCTAATAGTCCTGGATGATCAATATCAATCATGTATAAATTAATTAGGTAATTAAGGAAAGTAATTAAGGTTAGATTGATCGATCATATCGACCAGGACGATCGCAGGATCGTCCTAGACGATCTGTGACAAAAACTTTAGTTTTATTATAAATCTCCTAGACATCCCGAACTATTTGCTGGACGATAATGTCTAATTTTGAACTAATCGTCCTAGACGATCGAATGATCGACTTGGATGAAAAGTACAAATTGCTGAAATAATCGTCCAAGACTATGCTGATCATACTGGCTAAAGTGGTTATTTTGTACTGATCGTACAGGATGATCTCATCCTGGACGATCTTCGCCGCCAAAACAATTTTGGAACGGTTTTCAAAGCCCTCTATTTAAGGGTTGTCAAAGACTTTGAATGAGTCTTTGGCAGCCATTGAGGCTTTGTTTCTTCTGGAGAAAACATGAAGAGAGAAAGCTTGAAAGGAAGAGTAGAAAGGATGGAGTTTGAGAGAGAGAAGAACCTTGGAAGGGGGATTTTCGAGGGAGTGTGGAGAAGCTTCACACGGCTGCTCCGGCAAGCTCGCACCTAAGTACCATTGGACTCAAGGCACGTCTCGAGGGAAGTTTTGGGAAGAAGAAATTCTCTTTGGTGTCAAAGGACCAGGTTTTCTGCCTTCACCAGAAGGTTGAAAAAGGATTTCAGGTTATTTGCCTCACCAGGAGGGTGAAAAAGATTTCAGGTTCTCTGCCGCACCGGGAGGTGGAAGATATTTTGTAAGGGCTTCTCCGCCTAGTTGTGGGGGCTAAAGGAGAGTCACTAAAGGTTTAGTGCAACCCTGTAACGGGAGGTTCTGGGGAGTGGACGTAGGTCTGATTTGACCGAACAACTATAAATCCGGTGTGTTCTTTCTGATTATTTTCTGCAATTTATTTTTACTGCTATTAACTGCTGGGTGAAATCTCTTATTTATATTTTTATTATTGATTTAATTTGTTTCCGCTGCGAGAGATAAAAAGATTTTTCTTTTGGTTAAATAAGTTTTTAAATATCCAATTCACCCTCCCCTTCTTGGTTAGCCTTGGGACTAGTTCTTTAAGGGTTTAACCACCCTCACGAACTTTCCGTTTGGGTGTAGCTGATTAGAAAGAAAGGATAGATGTAAAATAACTCTTCAGTTTATTATTTTGATCCATTCTCTGCATGAATAGAAACAAAATTACAACAAATTTGGTAGGTGAACTACACCTCTGGCAGACATGGCAATCTCCTAGAAAAAGAGTTTTTTTTTTATCAATCCTTGCTGGGTTTCCCGTAATTTTGGAACCATAAGAAATAGAATGGAGCTTAAAAGGTTTCAACAAATTGAAGTTGGAAACCACTGATTTCAAACTCCATATTCTTACATTTTTAATGGTTTGTTTCACACAAAAATTCAGATAAATTCCATCTTTAGAACAATAACAGGCAAATGAAATGAATTGAACTCAAATTTTTACAATAGCTATCACAATCAGATCAACAAATTGATCTGAATCACATTCAACTCCATTAAGTTTAAGAAAAACTGCATTTGTAAGATAAGGCATCCTATAACAGTTAAGTGCCAACATGATGGCATTGATCATACAGCAAATTTTTAATGAAGCTCATATCTCTTTTTGAATTACTCAAAAACAGCTGAACGTAACTTATCATATCAGGTTCACCAATATTCTTTGTTTAACCATATCTAGTTATCTGTCGTAGTATAATGATGATGTTTGGTTGTTTAAGAATTAACATCAATGGAAACGTGCATAAAAAAGGACCAAGGAAAAATAACCAAAGCATTATTAATACATGGCAAAGGTTATGAGAGATGTACTAACCAATGGATCAAACTCAGGGGTAGACAAATTGATGATCAAATTTTTCACCAATATTAAAACCTGAAAGAAATAAAGTAAAGATTGTTTAATAGCATGCTTGAAAACTGTAGTAATTGATTCATGTAAACAAAAATAAGGAACTCTGAAAGAGCCTATTAATGAGTAGTTTGCAAAATATATGATGATGTTTAGGGTTGATGACAAAGTTCAAAGTTCAAAACTTGCTTGAAAATATGTTACTTTTTACTGGACTCCACTGTGTTTTTAATCAATTCAACATTTTTGAGTTAAAACGTTGCTAGAAACTCCTATCAGAATCAAACCTACCAAGGAAGCACATGCTGACCCTATAATAAACCTGACCGCATCTTCTACCTATGTCTACTTCCTCAACATTGCATCCAACTCATTAGTCTATCTCCTCTTGCGTGATATCCTTCTCAGTATCCACACTAGTGACCTTAGTGACCTTGCCCACAATCAACACAAAGCTCATGTCCTCCACCACTACATAATCCACATTAGGATCAACAGGCCCAATAGCTTTCATAGCCAATGTTTGAAAAAGTATCGTTCAAGCACAAACAACACACTTCAAAACAAAGAGGTCCCAAAACATTCTAAATTGTTAACATCAAAGCATTCTTAGCATGTAGCGCAAGCCGCTTGATGTGAAACATATGCTTCATAATGTGCATTGAACCATAAAAAGCATAAGCTTCAGGTTTTCTTGAATTCTAAGAGCTTATTTCAAATCTTTAAGCTATTGAAAAGGAAACGGAAATAAAATAGTTAAAAAGCAAAAAAAAGGATCACTTTTCATGTATCCTAAGTTCAGAATGCGGTAAGCCAGGAGATTCAAAAGTTCAACCAATATGTTAACTGAATGTCTAGTAGGGTTGCAAAATGAAAATCATTTATAAAAACAAGCGCCTCAATGTGAAAATTTTACTTCAAAATATCCATGATTGCCTTACATATTGTAGCAATTCCATCTTCATGATTAAAAGAAAATGACAATTGCACGATGGTTCTGCATTTGGCCAACTAAATTTGGATGCTCATAATGGAATTATAAAATCAGGAAATTTACTTGGGTTACTGGGTTATCACTACGAAAATACCAAAAAGTGCATCACTACAATGAAAGCTTATATAGCAAAACAATGAATCATTACAATAGATGAACACAGCTTACAGTTTTTGCAGTTATTGGATCCATCTCCTTAAGCTTTTGCAAATACATTCCCATTGTGCTATTGATATCAGGGTCAATCAAAGTACCAATGAAGTTGTAAACCTTAGAAAACTCTGGAATGGCTATAGATAAAAACAGCAAAAAAATTAAAAAAGTTATAAACTGTCTTCCTGAAAGCATCTATCAAGTCTAAGCAAACTTGATGCATCCATAGAAAATTTAAATAAAGGAAGATAAACAGAAACATACGAAGTTAATGTAATCAAGAACATGCTATATATGTTCAACAAATTGTTATATATGTTCAACAAATATCTTAGAAGTAGACAGGAAAATATTATTTGTTTGGCATTTCTAAGCAAATCAGGTAGCAGTATTTTTGGGTTATCACTTTCTGTACAGTGAACTTTATGTAGAGAGCAGATAACGTCCACTAAAAGGAAAAATTTGAGAACAATTGGCTACAGCATCTAGCCCTGTAATTTAGAAGAAATAATATCAATACTGTTGTTTCAACTTGAACTATCTTAAAACTATTTCTGAAAAACACCATATTTACAGTTTTATTAGTATAAAAGAATGACTGGAAGCATTAACTTTACATCCTCGTTAAGAACCGGCCAAGGACATGAAAAAACATACATAGTGAGGAAACAACAAAATGACTCAAATTATTTTTTTGGGTAGGTTCTCCAGCATGAAATTTGTTAGATTCATGTGAGAGATAGTCCCACATCAAAACAAAAACAAAGAGTTGGGGTTCTGCAATATCTGTGATGGCTGATAATTTTTGGATTTATGGGTGTCCATCCAAATCCAGAATTAGGATAAAACACACAGGCGAGCCTTCTCCCAATCTAAAATGCTTATAAAGTACTGTTGTGATACTGAATCCTATTTCAAATCAAGACGCATAAAATCTATAAGTTTTGAAAATGGAACTTATACTTGATAGGTTGGATTGTGTGGCTCATACGAGTTAAAATTTGAAAGGCCTTAGCCGCAAAATTTGGTAGGGTTCAAAGGACACAATGAAGGCATATGGTTCCCCTAAAAGGCATCTAATGTAGGAAGATATTTGATAGAAAAAGTATACCGTTTATGTAATTAAGGTTTCCAAAGAATGATATAAAAGTAATGGGAAACGGGTACAGAAGTGGGAAGAAATAAACATGTTTTATCCTACTAAATTTGATTATTTATTTATAAAATATTTCGGTAGATTTAATGTGACCTACTAAGCTGTGGTTTGCTCATGCTTGTTATTTTGCATCCATTTTAGGTCAGGATAAAGGAAAATGACAAGTTGAGTAGATAAATGTTGGTTATGATATTTGATTCTATATAGGTATATCAGATTTGACAGTCATGACTTTTTCTGTTGTCTTGTGATGTCTATATCATGCATTGTTTGTAAATGATTATTTTGATTGTATACACTTATGAGATGACGAGTATTTATGTATTTAATGGATGTTTTAGTGGCTCTGTACTATATATTATGTTAGAAATTATGCAATTCTCTCCAATTAGGTACTGAGAATTTGGTCTGTTAAATCTCAACCTTACGATCCCAAAGATATCAACTGCTGAGAACAGTAATCCGTGGGAAGACTACTTGGATAGCATTAATTCCTTCCATTGAATTAGGAATAATTGTATTCTCATTATTATAAGAGTTATTTGTTTCCTTATCAATACACCTTGTATAGATCTATAAATAGGGAGTAGATTGCATAATAAAATTCAAGCTTTTCACTCTCAAATTCTCCGTTTTAACATGGTATCAAAGCCAACGGCCTTAATTGTCGTTGAAGAACAACGATCCTAGATCGTCGGAGGAGAAAGAGAAAAGTAGAAACTCGGGGCATCCGAAACTTGATCGCTGCAGACTCGGAGGGAATGGGCGACTCGATCGGAAGCTGTAGACCCGAAAGGAACGTGCGACTCGATCGGAACTTCTGATTGGAACTTCTGATCCGAGAGGAAAGCCGAAGGATCCTAGTCGAACAGCTACATAGGAGCCGAAGGAGAGTCACCCGATCCAACAGAAAGGGAAAGTCGACCGCTCGATCGCCCTGCGTACGACTTGGGGGAAGTCGACGGATCCACGCGTGCGGACTTGGGAAGTCGACAGCTCGATCGCCCTGCTCGAACCCCCCCTGCGTGCGACTTGGGGAAGTCGACCGATCCACGCCTGCGTGCGACTTGGGGGTGGAATCGAGTCCGTGCCCTAAGTCCAAACCGAGCCTTCTATAAGGCTTTGCCGAAATTAACTCCTCTCAAAGTGTTGATCAAACTGAGGAATCGATGGTGCACCAAGGACGATGTGACCTTCAAAGCATGCAACCTTCCTATTGTCTAAATGGGAAGAACTACCTAAAGTGGTCTCAATTTGTGAAGACCTACTTGAAGGGGAAAGGTAAAATACATCACCTCCTTGGAGAAGGACCAAAAGAAGGAGATCCCAAATTTGGGGCATGGGATGAAGCAGACTCCATGATTATGTCATGGATATGGAATTCCATGACTCCAGAAATTAGTGATACATTTATGTTCCTTTCGATGGCAAAGGACATATGGGATGCTGCCAGACAAACCTACTCCAAAGCTCGTGATGCGGCCTAAATCTTTGAAGTTAAAGTCAAAGTTGGAAGCACGAAGCAGGGGAGTAAGACCGTGACGGAGTATGCCACCATCCTACAAAATCTGTGGCAGGAACTTGATCACTATAGGTGCATAGAAACCGGATGTCCGGAAGATGCGGCGATCCTAAAGAACTTTATTGAAAAAGATAGAGTTTATGATTTTCTTGCAGGACTAAATGCAGAATTTGACCAAGTTAGAGTTCAAATCCTTGGCAAAGAGGAGACGCCATCACTCAACAAAACCATTTCTCTCATCCGGGCAGAAGAAAGTCGACGAGGAGTAATGTTAGAACCAAGGTCGTTGAAAGCTCAGCAATGGTGATGAACAAAGAATCATCATGGAAAGAGAAAGGTAAAGATTCTTCAAAATTCAAAGATAAAGACTCACTGTGGTGCAGCTATTGCAAAAAGTCAAGACACACAAAAGAAACATGTTGGAAAATACATGAAAAACCCCCAGCAAAAAGTGGAATAAAAAAGGTGAGACAAGGAGCACATCACATGCCAACAACACTACAAGTAAGCTAGAAGCTCAGTCCAGCCTTGGAGAATTCAACAAAGAAGATATTGATAAATTGAAACGACTCCTGGTATCTCTTGAAAAACCAAATGCTTCTTCTTCACTTGCACTCTCAGGTAAGACTCCAATTTCTATTAGTTTAAGTACTTCAAGAAATCATTTAAAGGAATTATGGATCATTGATTCAGGAGCCACATATCATATGACCCACTCACCAAACCACCTCATAAATTATACTCCTTGCCCAAACAACAAAAAAATCATCACTGCTGATGGTTCTCTTACCACGGTAGCTGGCCAAGGAGACATCATATTATCCCCATCCCTCACCCTAAAAAATATGCTCCACGTACCACAATTATCCACAAACCTGATATCAATACAAAAACTTATCAATGACCATAATTGTCAAGCATTGTTTAACCCTTCTTATTACTTATTTCAGGACCAGAGATCGGGGAAGATGATTGGACTTGCTAAGGAGAAAGCAGGATTATACTACCTGGAAGAACCAAACCAATCTAAAAGGAGTTGCTCTTTATTATCCCTAGTCAATAAGAAATCCACTATTTGGCTTCATCATTATAGACTAGGACACCCATCTTTTGATGTATTAAAACATATGTATCCACAACTTTTTCATCAATTAGATAATAAAATTTTTCATTGTGAAACCTGTGAGTTGGCTAAGCGTAAAAGAACCTCATTCCCAAATAAAAGTGAGAGATGTGCTACGCCTTTCTTCTTTATTCATAGTGATATTTGGGGACCCTCTAAAATTCCCAATATCTCTGGGGCACGCTATCTTGTGTCATTCATTTATGATTGCACTAGAGTCTCTTAGATCTATCTCCTTAAATAGAAATCCAATGTTAGCACCATTGTTCCCATCTTTCATTCCATGATCAAAAATCAATTCGGGGTAAAAATAAGGAGTTTCTGCTCCGATAATGCCAAAGATTATTTCAACCATATCCTTTCCTCCTACTTCCAGAGTGAAGGGATCATCCAGGAGTCCTCTTGTGTTCACACCCTACAACAAAATGGGGTTGCAGAGAGGAAAAATGGTCACCTTCTAGCCTCCACCCGAGCTTTCCTAGTTCACTACAATACACCCAAATCCTATTGGGGGAAGCTCTTTTAACTGCAACATATCTCATAAACCGCCTACCTTCAACAACCTTAGGCCTCAAAACTCCAATGGAGACTTTGTCCTCTTTTTACCCAGAGTTTCGAACTCATCATAATCTTGCACCCAAAATCTTTGGATGCACTGCCTATGTTCATATTCGCAGGCAGGAATGAGGAAAATTAGATCCAAGAGCACTCAAATGCATCTTTGTTGGCTACTCTGCTACCCAAAAAGGGTATAAGTGTTATCATCCATCCACAAGAAAAACCTTTGTCTCTATTGATGTTACCTTTGCTGAACATGATTCCTATTTTTCAAAAACTCATCTTCAGGGGGAGACTGAACTTGAGGAAGATGAGGAAAATGAACTAACACCTCTTGACCTTCCTACTCCGCCTCAGAACAATCCACCTGAAACCCAAGAAAGGGAAACAAATGACAACTTTATTAGATTTGGAAAGGTTTACTCTAGACGTACAAGCTCAAGCTGTACTCCAAAGCAGATTCAAGAATCTGAACCATCTCTTGGAAATAAGGTAAGTTCACCACCTCCCTTATACCCTATAAACATCTCTATATCCTTCAACAACTTCTCATCGTCACACAAAAATTTCCTTGTTATATTAGAAGATATCCATATTCCTAAAGATGTTTCTGAGGCCTTATCTGATAAAAATTGGAAAAATGCCATGAAGAATGAAATGCAGTCCCTGGAGAAGAACAAAACTTGGGAGATCGTCAATCTACCCATAGGGAAAAAATCGGTCGGCTGCAAATGGGTGTTCTCAGTAAAATACAATGCTGATGGCACACTAGAGAGATATAAGGCAAGACTGGTGGCAAAGGGTTTACTCAAACATATGGCATTGACTACCAAGAAACATTTGCGCTGTAGCCAACATGAATATTGTCCGAATACTTCTCTCACTAGTAGCCAAGTAGGATTGACACCTGGAACAACTGGATGTGAAAAATGCATTCTTGCATGGGGACTTAGAAGAAGATATATTTATGGAAATACCACCAGGGTTTAAAGAAAAATCTAAAGGTAACAAGGTGTGCAAACTGAAAAAAGCTCTATATGGGCTCAAACAATCACCAAGGGTCTGGCTCGGAAGATTCTCTAAATTCATGCTCCTGAATGGGTATCGACAGAGTCAAGGGGATCATACACTATTCTTCAAACAATCAGACTCAGGGGGAGTCACAATATTATTAGTGTATGTTGATGATATTATTTTGACTGAAAATAATGAAGAGGAGAAAGCCAGCTTAAGGAAAAGTCTTACTAAGGAATATGACATCAAAGAACTTGGTAGACTAAAATATTTTCTCAGAATTGAAGTAGCTCACTCCAGTAAAGGAATCTTCATTTCACAACAGAAATACATCAAAGATCTTTTAAGAGAAACAGGTAAACTAGCCTGTAAACTAGCACCAACACCAGTAGAACCTAATCTTAAACTGGAAGAAGCTAAAGAAGATCCAAATGTAGATAAAGGAGCCTACCAGAGACTTGTAGGAAAATTAATCTACCTCTCTCACACCAGTCCAGACATAACATTTTCTATAAGCATGGTCAGTCAATTTATGCAGAATCCAAAGCAGATTCACATGCAAGCGGTAGACAGGATCTTGCACTACCTTAAAGGAAGAACTGGAAAAGGAATTCTCTTTAAGAGAGATCGTGGAATAAACCTAGAAGTATACACGGATGCTGACTACGCAGAATCACCGGTTGATAGAAGATCTACTTCTGGGTATTGCACATTTCTTGGACGTAACCTAGTTATATGGAGAAGCAAGAAACAGAATGTGGTGGCAAGAACCAGTGCAGAAGCAGAATATCGAGCTATGGCCTTGGGAATATGTGAGCTACTATGGATCAAAATAATCCTAGATGATTTAAAGGTTAAGTGGGATGAGCCCATGAAACTACATTGTGACAACAAATCAGCAATCAGCATAGCCCACAATCCAGTCCAGCACGACAGAACCAAGCATATAGAAGTGGACAGACATTTTATTAAAGAAAAACTAGATAGTGGTCTAGTAAACTTTGACCATGTACCATCAAAGGATCAACTTGCAGATATCCTTACTAAAGGATTGGACATTTCTGTCTTTCTCCGAATGATTGACAAGCTGGAAATGACGGATCCAAACTTCCCAGCTTGAGGGGGAGTGTTAAATATCAACCTTACGATCCCGAAGATATCAACGTCTAAGAACAGTAATTCGTGGGAAGACTACTTGGATAGCATTAATTCCTTCCATTGATTTAGGAATAATTGTATTCTCATTATTATAAGAGTTATTTGTTTCCTTATCAATACACCTTGTATAGATCTATAAATAGGGAGTAGATTGCATAATAAAATTCAAGCTTTTCACTCTCAAATTCTCCGTTTTAACACGGTCCTATTACAATCTAACATGATAAGACCTATTCTGTATGTGGGTTATATTGAGTCAAGTTGTGATAAGACAAGTGAGTAAGGAGCAGCAAAACCTTTAGGTCAATTATAAAAAGGTAAGGCTAACATCTGTGCATTTAATGTGGATTTATTGGTGTTTTAATATTCTACATCCTCTCTTCTCTATAAATACAAGAGAGCGAGTCTTATATAAATTTTCTATTGACTTTGCTTGCTTGTAGAGCTACCACTCACTAGATAATCATGGATGCCCTTCGCAAATGTGCTTCTGCATTCTCTAACACTGAGTGCCTGCAATCCTTGTGAGAGCTGGTGAAGCAGACTGACCTTTTACTATTTTCTTTGGAAACAACACACAGCAGGTATGAGGACTTGATGAGGACGCACTCCTTCAAACCTTTTATAAATGGGAGTCATATATATTATGCGACCATTTCAAGCTCAAGTTGCAACTTTCATTCTGCCACAAATTTCTGGATGTATTGGACTTCTATATGGAATCATCCTTGCACAAGTCTTGTAGAACTCCGTAACGAGTGTGATATCCTTCATTTCCTATTCACGCGAGCAAAGGTTATAGTAGTTGCTGAACCTTTTCTACCACATCTTCACTACCAAAGCTTTCAGGTATGGGTGTATACAATTCTTGACGACTTTGATGAAGATGTTGGTGTTGATGAATAAGGTTAAAGACTGAAAAGTGAAGTTTGTCTTTTTTCATAGTTCGGCCAGGTGGTTTGTGCTGATTGTGCCAGTCTCCTTCCCCATTAGAAAGATGACCATTCATGTGTCATTGAGAAGGAGACGAAAATGATGAAGGCGATCAGTGCGAAATAGTTGATCATCATGCACCACCTTGCGTACCTGTGGGCTCCGAATATTAGGCCCAAGCCTCCCCGCGTTGCTTTTCAGGAAGTTTTAACGGACTTAAGTTCCGGGTTAAATTTTGGGAGGAGGCAGATGGGTTTGTAAATAAGAAACTATCCAGAGATTTCGCCCTCATTTTGCGAGGACTTTATGATCTGAGTTCTGGTTTTCTATAGGCGTAATCCCCTATAGTTAATTACCCCTCCCGATAATGAGAGAGAACTTTCGATTAAGGCTAGTCGTTGAAGAGGTTGTATAGGTTGTAAATACAACATATAATAGCAACAATTTTAGGGTTTGAATTTGATTTGATGGTTTGGAATTTATCACTATACACTTAAAATTGATGGTAGGGGGAATGAAGACAAGCCCGATCAAGATCCCATGGTTTCGTTGTCTTGGGCTGTCATGATCCTTGGTCTACTTAGTCAGAGGAGGTAGTTGACCCAACCTGACATAAGGCACCTTATCAACAGCCATGGGTTGCTTCGTCCAAGAATACCTTATAGACCTGGGTTGATATTTGTTTAAGGGGATAGATCTGAATCCACCTTAGCTGACATAGGGCTTTGTGCCTATCAGATATACCCTATGATTCATAACTCAAGAGTTTGAAGCCTTTAGGGAATATATGGGTTTTGGCTATGATCGTAATATAACGGTGCCATGTCACGACAAAATCACCCGATCAGAGGGCACATGCCACGTCTCTGCTGGCAAGAGACTATTTGAGGATGAACCTTAGCGATACACCCGACACGCATTTGCTCTTTGTGAGCTGAAATTAATTTCAAATTTATCACCCCCAACAAACAGTTGTGGGAGGAGGATGAGTTTTAGTTTTAAGTTTTTAATATGATAAATTTTATTTTAGGAATTTAGGCTTTTGTTGGATTTGAGATTTGACCCCTCCGATTGAGATTTTCTATCAAACAGCAATCATCGGGGTGATGTTAAAGTCACTTTTATTTTGTGTGAATTTGGAAGGCACTTTGTACTTCAAGTCCTGTCAACTCCAGTCCTTTCTAGGAGGAGAATGAAGCTTCAATTTAGACCCGTGCAGCATTCTCGGACAATTGGATTTTAGACTCGGATGTGACGATCGGAGCACATGTGGGTTATATTTATTTTGCAAAATAGACTATTATATTAATGAGCATTTGACCCTGCGCAGCATTCTCGGACATTTATGTTTATAACTTAACATGCTTATCGGAGCATATGCAGGGATGTAATGTTTTCAATTGTATTTTCAGTATTATCGTAGGTTGTCGCCTTCTGTCCGCTTGTAGAAATGTTGCAGATCCGGTGGCTTTGACTCTAACTCCCTCGCATACAAGTAGATGGATATAGTTTCATTACATTTACATATTTCATAAAGGAGAAAGTAATCATCAAGCTCTTAGCTACATGGCATAGCTTATAGCTTTCTAGATTAATAAGATCCTTTTCCCTCCCATATTCGTGATATACCTCTTTCTAACAGAATGATGGTAATAATCATGGAAGAGTATATATATGATTAAGGCTTCTCACATCACTAGCCTCATTGTTGCCTTCCTTTATGAGCTAAGTCCATAAAAAATTTCTTTACTTCGCATATCAATTCAATTTAAGGTTATCTCCAATAAGCTTTCATTGTAAGTTCTACTTCTCCTTTTCATTACAACATTCATCGCTATCTTCATCTAACAAGAGATTGTCAAAGTCCATCTTTTTCTTATCAGGGCTTGGGTTCCTTTGATGATTACTTTCAACTTGGAGAATTTAGCAATCGAACACAAAACTACTTTAAGAAGATGATTAAGGTGACAATGGTAGTAGTTTCTAAAAGAAGAATGGTGTCATGAAAAACACTCTGATGACGCATATATCACTAAACTTTTGTATTCCATGATTGATTGAAAAGTAAGCTGAAGGCACTAAACCATAATTTTAAGCATCCTACATGCTATCTTTATTAAGATTATGAATGTAATTTGCTAGGTATGATGGAAATGTGTGACCACTGATTAGGGATAATCAGATACTACTTTTCTAAAAATGATTCTTGTATTTCTTGGGTGAAATCATTATTGGACAACATTATTTGGTCCACCAAAAGTACACAAGGCTTTGGCCAACATTTCAGGATGCTTATCCTATGTATATTGCATCAATAGACCCTTTTGCAAAAATCCTATCCTTTGTAAACCATTTTGTGACATTCTTGAGTTGCACGGGTTTACTCATAGAAATGAAACTTTGTGTCAGCATTAGCTATCGTAAGGGTGCATTAATGTCAAGACTAATGATTTTACATCACTATATTTCAAGCATAAGTATTGTTGCACCACCAATCACCCTTATAACATAATGTTTTGGCAAAAGCATGTCTCTCAAATTTGAGCACAATGTGTTTCACAAAAGTATGTTGCAAAGATGTTGAGTGTTATTTTCTAGTTCAAATTTTAACTCAAGTTCCTTATATTTACTAATTTGAGTTCATGTCATTTTTCTTTATTTTTAGATTGATTAAAAAAATTCATAAAATTTCAATTTTAATCAATTATGTGAGGGTCATTTGATTGTTCAAAATTTCGGCCCAAATCTTGTTCAATCAGGTGCAAATTCAATTAGTTTTAGGTCCTCTACTTTCACTGAAAATTTTGGCATTCTCCCGGCATCCCCTCCCCAGGGCCAGGAGGTAAGGAGGGCAAGTCCGCTCGGCCGTAGCGAATCAACGGCCGAGGGCTTCAGGACGTTATCGAGTCCCGGAATTGGCCTTCAAAAGCTTCAATTGACGATGATTGGTTGTCGGTACTTGTTAACGATTGTTGATTGCCGATGCTCGATTGAAGATCCTTTTCCTTTTTTTATTACATTAATTGATTAAATGATTAATTAAGATTAAATTTTGATATAATATTTCTCCAATCTTTCAAAAATTTGGCTAAGTCCTAGATTTTAGAGAAACTTTTGGCAGCCTCCCAGCGTCCCCTCCCCGGTACCGGGAGGTAAGGAGGACATTTGCCCTTTTGGCTCGACTCGGCCAGAATAAATCGACTGCGAGGAGATTGGGTCTTCAAGTCTTCAATCCCTCAGTCGGATTAACTCGACGACTGAGGGCTTCAGATGACCGAATCAACCCCGGGACTTCCTTCAAATTGCTCCCACCTGTTTGAAAATCCCTTTCCTCTCTTTTCAATTATTATTATTATTATTATTATTATTATTATTATATATGTGTGTGTATGTATATTTACATATATAATTATACTATTATATAATATATAATTATATATGCATAAGAGGGGGAGAAGGTTCGGCCGATCGGGCTAGGGTAGAGCCCGATCGGCTCGGGTCGGAGACCAGAGAGGCAGGGTTGGGCACTAGTCGGCGGGAGCAGGAGATCGGCGGGCTTCGAGTCGGTCGATGAAGGCTAGGGTCGGCCGGCGATGGAGGGTCCCTGGTCGGCATCGTCTTAGATTTACGGAGGGTCCGAACTCAACGGGCTTCGGTCGGTGAAAGAGCTCGGTCGGCGGCTCCGGCTTGTGGATGGGGTGGAAAGTCGGCGAGGTCGAGTTGGCTTCGAGCTCGGAGAAGGAAGCACAGCCGGCGGTCTGGAGGAGATGCGATCGGAGATGGTGCAGTTCGGTCGTCGAGCCAGAGCACTGTAAGTTTCCCGAAATCTTCTTTCCTCTTTGCTTGGATCTCGAGAGCGTGAGAGTGAATGAGAGATTTCGTTGTTTTGAGTCGTATGAGAAGATCGTGGGAGTGGTTTGTCTGATCGTTGGTAGAGCAGTTGTGTCTGATCGTGGCTGAGATGGAGTCGGTTATGCAGTTACAGGTCAACAATTTATAGTATAGATAGATGGCATAATTTTGTTAGAGAGGAGGAGCGGGGGGGACAAATCATGGTTTGCTTTGGTTAGCTTCCTCACTAAGTTGATACTCATAGATGAGCTCATAGCACAATCTTGTGCCATCAGTCATTTATATGGCTCTTCTCTACTGAATAAAAATTATAGAATGAATGATGGAACTTTTTTTTATTTGTGCTGGACTAGTATATGTTAATTATTAGTATGGTATATTTCAGACAGTGAAAGAAGAGATGCTGTGCACCATAGGGCTAGTTTGTATATTAATATTTTGGGGATCCTCTAGACAATATTGCTAGTTTGTATATTTATATATTCACTTTTCTTGTCACCAATGAAGGCAAGACCCCACCTCTAGTTTCTGCTTCATTACGGCGGCATGAAAAGCATTAGCTAATCACGTCATGCTGGTTCTTGAAAGTCTAGACAGTGGCATGGATGCAATAAAAAGAGAGGGGTGGTGGACAAATCATCGTTCATTTAGTTTGGACAGTGCTTCCTCATTGGCTTGATATTCATAAAGAGAAAATTATCTAATTGGTACCTTAACTTTTTTAAAGAATAAAATAGTCTATGAACATATTAAAGTACCAATATGGTCTATTGACTCTTTAAATATGGATCAAATTAGTCATTTCATGGGATCATTTAAGTCCCTATTTAAAAATCAAAGGACTAAAATGAGATTTTTAAATAGTCAGGGATCTTATTAGTCATTCGTAAAAAGTTAGAGAACCATTTTGATCCTTATCTCAATAGAAAAATATAGAATTACCAAAGGAGTCCTTTTTGATCCTTGCTAAATCATTTTATGTGAATTAGCTATAGTTGATGTTTAAAGCAGAGTTAGTTATATTGTTTCAAGCATTGGAAAAGTCTAATCTTGTTGAATAATCTGAAAGTTCAATTGTTTTGATTTCCCTATTGCGGCTCCCTATTCCTTCTACATATCTTTTTATTTGCATTCTTCTGATTTGAAGTTGTACTAAATTGATTTATGAATGTCACTTTTTACATTGATATCTTCAGGCAATTTTTCAGAGATACCCTCGGCCTGAGAAGGAATGCGAGTCTTTTTCTCTTATCTATAGTGATAGGTCCCTGGATCTTGTAAGCATTACTTATTTTGGGACTTCTTGCTACGTTCCTATGAAATTATTAGTTGAAATTGGCTCACTTAACTGATCTCTATCATTATATAATCCTAGATATTGTGTGGTGTTTTTGGTTGTATGCCAGATATGCAAAGATAAAGATGAAGCTGAAGTTTGGTTTGCTGGTCTGAAAACATTGATATCGCGCAGCCATCAGCGGAAATGGAGGACCGAATCAAGGAGTGATGGAGTATCGTCTGGAACACATAGTCCAAGGACTTATACCAGGAGAAGTTCACCTTTAAGTTCTCTTTTTGGTAGCACTGATAGTATGCAAAAGGTACTGTAGGTTATTTATAATTCTTTTACTTTAATGTACCTTGTTATTATCACTGACCATCCTTAGTCTTTAATTCAACTCACGATGGAAGTGATCCCTTGCGAGTTCGGAACCCATATGATAGTCCACCAAAAAATGGTTCGGATAAGTCATTCTCTGGTGCAGTATATGCTGTTCCTCTAAAGGGCTTTTTCCCTACGGACTCTGCTTCTGCTTTAGTTCACTCTTTGTCATCTGGATGCTCAGATAGTTTAAATGGGAACATGAGGGGTATGAATATGGATGCATTTAGAGTTAGCCTATCAAGTGCTGTGAGTTCATCAAGTCAAGGATCTGGCCATGATGATGGTGATGCTTTAGGCGATGTTTTCTTATGGGGAGAAGGAATAAGGGATGGAATTTTAGGTGGAGAAAACAATAGAGTTGGAAGCTGTTCTAGCAGTAAAATGGACTCTCTGATTCCAAAAGCCTTGGAATCTACTGTGATTCTTGATGTTCAGAATATTTCTTGTGGTGGACAACATGCTGCGCTGGTTACTAAACAAGGAGAGATCTACTCTTGGGGTGAAGAATCTGGAGGAAGGCTCGGACATGGAGTGGACTCTGATGTATCACAGCCTAAGCTCATTGATGCTCTAGTCAATATGAGCATTGAACTTTTTGCATGCGGAGAGTATCATACTTGTGCTGTTACTCTGCCTTGGAATCTGCTGTGATTCCTGATGTTCAGAATATTTCTTGTGGTGGACAACATGCTGCGCTTGTTACTAAACAAGGAGAGATCTACTCTTGGGGTGAAGAATCTGGAGGAAGGCTCGGACATGGAGTGGACTCTGATGTATCACAGCCTAAGCTCATTGATGCTCAGTCAATATGAGCATTGAGCTGACACTAAACAATCCTTTTGACACGATTGACTCAAACGTTTGCGTCATTTGATTGAAAACCGGAGTGTGGAGCTAGTTTTTAGAAGTTGAGGATTGTTTAGTGTCAGCTCCTACACTAACTATTCAATTAGGCGTTGAAGGATTCTAAGTATTCAGTGGTGCTTCTTTATAAGGTTTGGGGTGCATGTTGCAACAAAATGGGAAAGTGATTGCTTATGCATCTAGGCAATTGAAGATACATGAGAAGAATTATCCTACTCATGATTTGGAGTTGGCGGCAATTATATTTGCCTTGAAGATCTGAAGATATTACCTATACGAAGTGAGTAATATATGATGTTGAGGGTGCTCAGATGAGTGAAAAATTGTTAAGATACATATAAGATAAAGTCTGCATCAAAATTTAAACAAGAGATAAGGTTCTAGTATAGTTGTAGTGTCCTTAATCCAATAGTTTATTCTTTTGGGTAGACGGGTATCCATCTATTAGTATGTTGGCGTCAAGTTAAGCCTCTGTTGATCGAGCCATTAACTCAATTACCTATTTGGGGGTATTATTCTCTATATAAACTATCTCCTTTTTATCTATAGAGAGAGAGAGATTCTTGCAATTCAAACAAAACATTCAGATGAACTAAGAAACAGAGAGACCTAAACACAAATAATTAATTAAGATGCAGTGGTATATCTCCCATTTGGTTCACTGATGCTCAAGATCCAAATGAAATGCCTACAGAAAATTATCACCACAAAGTCATAGAAAGAGCTTGAATGATAAACTTTATGTTCCAAACTAGAAATCGAGAGTAATGGAAATCCTACCAAAAGGGAGAGAAAAAACACCAGTCAATCTGATACAGCATGCAGTCGTACAGGGGGCAGTGCAAGTAAAGAGGGGTGGAGTAGGTTCAACGCTCTGCAAACAGTACTAGGATTCATGCTTTTTCTTATTCTTTAAGTTTTTTTTTCCTAGTGATAAACAACAACAAAGTGAGCATAGTCTGCCCAAAAATATGATTCATTCAGATGATCACAGAACCTTGTAGCAATACCAATAAGAACTTTCTCCTAGTGCTTCAAATAACCATAAGAAATTATTAAAAAAGAAATTGGAAATAAAAAGAGTACCAGCATGAAATGATTGTCGACTCCCTTGATCTGGTGCTTCAGAAGTAACCTGTGATGTGCTTGAACTGCCAGTCCAACTAACATTGTGGTTATAGATATTTGTCAAGCCCAGTGTTCCATTATCACCTATATTACCAAATCACAGACTTAATGTGACTGTGGTGAACTACCATGATATAGATAAAATATATAAGATAATACATTCAACTCCACAGAGGGCATTGTAGTAATTTGAAGAGGACATTGCATCATTGGAGGTGTAATCCCTCAGGAAAGATGGACCATCCCAACTGGAAGATGAAACAATAAGACCAGTGGATGCAGATGGGCAGATCATAGATGACTGGAGCTGCAGAGTTGTTGGATCTGCAGAAGAAAATTGTTGGTCGGTCTCCATATATTATCATTTTAATATAACTTGTAAGAAGTCCTAATCAAAATAAAGGAAAGAGAAAACCATCATCAGGTTTCTTTGGATAAGGATGAGTAGAATTTCTTTTTGGACGGGCCGGGGGTACATGTGCCATTATCCCATTCTTCTGAACCTTCAAGAAGTATTTTTGAGCATGACTGCGGATCTGAAAGCAAATAAGACTGAGAAATCCAATGGAATTGTGGAAGAATTACAAATCACAAAAAGATCAACCTAAAGCAAGACCAGCCATTTCATAGGATGAGATAACAGAAATTTAGCGGCTTAAGTCTCATAAACTTTCTTAAACCTAAAAGTAATTCTTCTTGGCATTAATATCATAATTGTGTGTTGGTTTTTTTTTTTTTTTTTTTTTTTTTTTTTTAACAATCAAAAATTTTATAATGAGTCAATGAAAAGATTACATGAACTATCAATTACATAGGACCGCCATCATTAAAAAAAAAAAAACTAAATACATTATATCACATAAATCTAAAATGAAGTGAGTAATGTCTATCCAATAGTAGGGAATATGACAACGTTTACACAACTGCTAAGTCTATAATGCCAAAATTATTAGAGAAGCAATTACATCTAGATTGAAGTCTAGTAAATCTAGGAAAATAGAGAAAGACTTTTTTCTTATTAGTTCTTTGACAAGAAAATAATAGCTGAAACCTTTTATCCATTAAATCAGATAAATTTATAATAGGGTCTTGAGTTATAGTGAGATTGAATCATAAATAAACTCCATTACAACAACAACAACAGTCTTTATCCCACTACATGGGGTCGCCTACATGAATCTTTTTTATTCATTGTGTCATGTTAAGAGTCAAATTCTTATTTAATCTAATAAAGAAATGTCATTTCTAATATTTTTTAACCAAGACTTTTTAGGTCTACCTCTACCTTTCTTAACATAAGCCAAATCTAATACATCTACTTTCATAACCAGGCCATCGGAAGGGCCACCGTTTTATGTGACCAAAACATCCAAAGTGACTCGCTCTAATCTTATCTTCCACTGGAGCTACTTCAACCTCTTTCTAATCATGATATTACAATTATGTTCACCAATGGTATACTTTACTGTTCAGTAATGGAGTTTATCATGACAATAAACTCCATTATTGAACAATAAAGTATACCATTGGTGAACACAATTGTAATAAATGGTATACACAATTGTAATAGCACAAAGAGAATAAATGATATAAGTAAAAGAAGGATCCACTATAGACTGACAAATTTAATACAAGCATAGATCTTGAGGCATATGAGAAGCCCCAACATATAAAACTAATGATATCAGAGATGAACAAGCATGGGGAAAAACCATCATCCAACAAATTATCAACAATAAGTGTAGATAATAACTCAAAAGACGGATCTAGAGTAAAGAGCCAACTCTAACAACAGAATCCTTAAAGGGTGATTTATTAATTTTCGATGGGCTTTAAAGCAATTAACATAGTCATATCCAAAAATTTTGCAAGGCTTGCAATATAAGGGAAAACTTTCAAATTGTACTTCTTGCTAATAGCCAAGTGATAAAGTGTTAATCGTACCTCCTGAGCCAAAGGAGCAAAAATGTCAATCTAAATAAGAGCACATGCCACAAACGATTAAGAGAGTCTGTAGATTGCAACATCCTCTTGTGTTTGTTTGCAAAAAAGTATACCCAAAGAGTAGCAAAGAATGGAGACCACTTCCGCATTTGCATTTGTAGGTCATTCACATAATATAAGCACTAAATAAAAATTTAGAATAATCTGCTTCTAAAGATAGTTCGATAAGCACATGACAATGACCAAGAATTTCGATAGAGTAGTCACCAATAGACATAGATCGATATTGAGAAGACAGCATTTGGTGTTAGGTATGGGCACTATGAATTTTTTGTTATTCCATTTGGACTGACAAATACCCTGGCCATATTTATGGACTTTATGATATGAGTTCTAGTTTCCTATAAGCGCAAGCCCTTATAGTTAATTATCCCTCCTAATAACGAGAGAGAACTTTTGATTAAGGCTAGTCGTCAAACATATATGTAGTATCAGGTGTATAATAGCAGCATGTTTTGGTATTTAAAGATTTTACATTTAAAATTAGAAATTTATCACCTCGCACTTAAAGTGGATGGTGGGGGGAATGATGATAGACTCGATCAAGATTCCATGGTTCCGTCATCCCTGGTCATTATGGTCCCTAGTCTACTTAGGTAGTCGACCCAACCGAACAGAAGGATTCTTGTCAGCAGCTATGGGTTGCTTCATCCAAGGGTATCTTAAAGACCTGGGGTAAATATTTATTTAAGGGGACAAATTGGAATCCATCATAGCTAACAGAGGACTTTATGCCATATCAATTATATCCTATTGATTCATCGTTCAATACTTTGAAGTCATTGGATAACATATGGGCTCTGACCATGACCATAATATAATGATACAATTTAGCGGCAAAACCACCCGGTTAGAGGGTACCGGTGATAATCGTTTACCTACGGTGCCATTTAGCGGCGAAACTATGGGTGTGATGCCATTTAGCGGATAAACTATGGGTGTGATGCCATTTTGCGGCGAAACCAACGGTTAGAGGACACGTGCCACATCCTTACTGGCAAGAGTCAGATTAAGAATGAATCCTAGTGATATTTTCAACCAGATATTAGCTCTTTGTGAGCTGAAGTGATTTGTAATTTGTCCACATCGGCAAATTGTTGCGGAGAATGGATGGACATTTTTGTTTTACGTCTTTGATGATTAATTTCATTTTGAATATCTTGATTTTAGGTGATTATTTTGGAATTTTGGATTTTCATTGGCATTTGAGAATTTAGGACGCATTTTTTTTAAGTATTTGTAGGCCCCTCCAGTTGAGATAAATATTCAACACGACCATCATCGAAGTTACATTGAACTCATTCAAAAATGTATTATGCTGAAGTTTGCAGGCATTTGAAAGTGTAGAGTCCCCTCCGATTGAGATTTTCTATCAACACGGCTATCATCGGGTATATGGGTAATTTCATTTTATTATTTGAACCTTATCAACTTTGCCTACTTGCCAACAGAAGATCGGGTTCGTCGCTGGCTTTATGTCGTTATTAATGAATTCCTCCTATTATAAACCTTCAAAGCCTAATATAAATGTATAAAATAAATATCTCGATCGACGCTGCGATCGTATATTTGTTTGATGGTTCGAGCCATGTCGACTCCTACTATTCACGTAGAAGGATCGAGCTCGAACTTAAGTTCATTTCTTGATCCACGCGGCATCCTCAAATGTCACATATATTTATACATCACGCTCGTCGGGGCCCATGCGGGTATATACTTTTGCACATATCTTATTGGATATATTTATACAACAATTGTATGTATACATTGGGTGTGTATGATGTATATACATGTGCGTATACACATCGGCACGAATACTTAGATGTTTGCATAAAGTTTTCTACATATTGTAATGCATATATGTGTCATATTGTTGCATGTAAATATAATATTGAATGATGTGCTTGAGTGAAACTCTTTGCTTATTGCTAATGCATGCGAGTGCAGGATTTTTGCATGCAAATGCAGTATTTAATGATATACTTGAGTGAAATCCTCTACTTATTGCAAATGCATGCAAAAGGGTATTTTAAAGCATTTGACATTAATCGACCATGTATATATGACAATATGCATGTAAATGCCTTGTTAAATGACATGCTTAAATGAAACTCTATGCATCCTACAGATGCATGCAGAAGATCATTTTAAATTGTAATTATAATGTCAAACGACATGCTTGAATGAAACCCTTTGTAATGTCAAATGATATACTTGAATGAAACCCACTGCATCCTACAAATACATCCATGTTATGAATGTATCAACATGCTTTTCAAAGCATGAAGGCGGTTCTAGCAATGATCAGCTATGCAAATGATTATGATTGTTGTTGAGCAGTGCACAAGGCTTCATTTGGGAGTCTGAAAATGCCTTATGTCTGCTTGTATGCATGTTGCATGCATGTTGCGTATTCAGTAGGGTGTAGAATTTCGTCATAAATTTTCATACAACATTTGCAGATCATTGGTGGCAATAACATTAGAGAATCATCTATGGTGAATAATAATTCCTGCTTTCAGAGCTAATGCTTTAGCAGTCTCCAACAACTCTTATAATACCCTATCAATTTTTGAGGGATTGCAATCCTTTGGAGGTTCAATAATGAGGTATCATAATCTCATGAAACCAAAAGCTTGACTGATACACTATTAGCTCTCATTGTCTTCGATTTGCCACAAGGTAGTCTCTTCGAAGTATGAACAGGACATAGCACAAGATAGTTTTTAGTATCCCAACGACATTCTAATATCTGATATTACATGGGACATGAAAAATTTTCTTGCAGCCCTTGACATGGCAACCAAGAGCAACTCCTTTCAACCCACAACTGCAATATTTAATGATGCAAATGTAGGACATTAGGTCGCGAAGCTTAATCTTCAGATATTTGTTCTCCAATCCAAAATTATAGCATTTCTCCAGAAGCCTTAATATTTCTACAAAGATGAGATATTTTTCAATTGATCATTTTTTTTGACTCCGCAAAATCATTTAACCTTGCATGCTTAGTGTCATAGTTAGAACCTTCCTCTGGTGACAAGCGGGATATCTCCTTAAACCAAGTTGTCTTTATCCCAACAATCACTATCAGAGTCTCCAGAATTGTCAATTGGAGAACTTAGTTGTACTTGATAATCAAAACCTTCAGGTCCAATGTAAAAATGAGTGGACTTCTTTCTCAGCGTGGTTGTTAGCCTGCAAGGATTTTCTACAGTGGTTCATAGGCGCTTGCACCTACTGTAATCCTCCTATATTTGCAGCAATCTTCAGTCCCTGCTCGTAAATATCACGTTGCATGTGTATCTATGTTAACAGGGGATTCAACATCCTTGTAGCATATCTACTATCACCGCTGCTTGTGGATGATTGCATGGAATGTTATCATTTACAAGCAGGTATTATACATTCGTTGGCATGTTGATGCGGGAAACTAGTTGAGCTGCATTCATTATTGATTCTCCTATCATGTTAGCTGGCAAGTTGCTACATCCTATGTTGTTGCTCATAAACAGATTAGTGCACTTGTTATACAGCAAAATACTATTGACTACAAGCAGGTTTGTACATTCATCTGCATGTCAATATCAACTGCCAAACGTGGCTGCGTTCATCTAATTTCTTTTTGTACATATTGGCTGACTAGTTATCATTCAATACACATCTATCAATCCTGCTTGTAGGATATTATTGACGTTAGCATTGTAAATTGATTACTTTATCATTGCTTGCAAGGGATCAATGCATTTTCCTACCGCTGAATGTCCACTGACTGTAGGCCATTGTTGCATTCACTACCTGCTACTGACTATTACTGTTACACATATAGAAAATCTTCCATCATTACCAGCAGGAGTTCACACTCACTGCATACTGCAATGTTACTAGCCATCACCCGTGGGTGGCCTAACGTACTTATCTGCAATAAGATTAGTTATATGCAAGCTGCATTTGCTTAAGTCTTCAAACATCTTTTAGTTGGCAATTCACTGCATGATTGAGCATTGCTACTTCTATGGTTGAATATGCCTTGTAGGGTTTGTTATTTTCATTGCCTTGTTGCTTACTATAGCCCTCATATGAACAGTTATGTGCATGACAGGTCTTGATTCTCACCCATAGGTGAACCGTCAGTGGATGCTACATTCGTCGTATATTGCACTGCGTATATTTGCTTGTGTCGCTCGTTGATGTTTGCTTGCAATTAGTCATGTATGAAGGTTTCCTACCATGAGTTCCCTGCTTGCTCATTTATATTTGTTTGAATGACTTGAATTACCATTTAGCATTTACATTTTTAATTTGATTGTGCATTTTTAAAGTTTAGGATTCGGTTCCCTGCTGTTCAGTTCAAGTTATGTTCCCTGCGTTTGTTCAAATTTGGTCCCCTGGTATTTATTTAAGTTATGTGCATTTCAGTTTTAATTTCGGCAGCATCCCCGCGTCTTCCCCATTTAGGAGAAATTTGGGGAGCTGGGCCTTCCCACCATGCTAAGAAAAGCGTGTATGGTAAGTGCCGAGTGACACCACGGTCGTGGTCTTCAATCTCACAATGCCCAGAGATTATGCCCTCATTTTGCGAGGACATTATGATCTTAGTTCTGATTTTTTATAGGCGCAAGCCGCTATAGTTAATTACCCATCCCGATAGCAAGAGAACTTTCGATTAAGGCTAGTCATCAATCAAATATGTATAGATATGAGAGTGCGTATAGGGGGTCCTCCGGCTCGCCGTAAACACCGAAAATGGGGTTTAAGGTCTATAATATTATACCTTGACTCATAAATTGACATCGGTAGCATCAATGATAAGTTAGTTGGCTTAAGATTGAATCACACAAAAAATTCTTCCTTCTCTAGTATTAGTCAATTAAATTTTCTTGAGTTATTGCCTTTCCTCTTATATATAAATATATATAAAGCTAAGAATGGCAAATAAATAAGAATTTAACCAACGATGCTGATAAAAAAAACTAAGAAGAAAATGGCAAGAAAGTCCACTATTCATTTTATTTTTGTAAGATTGTTGTTTGGAGTTGGACTTGGATGTATAGGGGAGGGGGTTTGAAGTGGACTTGGTGGGTTGAATGTAGGGAATGTTTTAGAAATAAAGAGAGGGGGAGGTGGTTGTTTGGACCTGAGTGGATGGGCAAAATGGATTAGGCTAGTTGCCTTAAGAGTAATGGGTTGAGAGGCACTTAGTAAAATGATGGGCATTTATTTTTTTATTTTTTTAGGACTAAATGGAGATGGCTTGATTCTATTTTTTTCCTGGGTGGGTATAGAAGGCACTGAAGGCAAATGGAATCATGTGGCTGTAGGATGTCAGGTATAGGCGCAGTGTGATGGAGAGTTAGGGCAAAGGGAATATTGTTTAGTTAGCAATGAAGATAGATGAGGAAGAGTCTATTTAATAGCAGGTGAACGAAGCTTGGAGGTCGCAAGGAAGACTGCTGCCAGTGCAAGGAATCTTCTCGTGATTGAGGGGAATCTCGTCTATCGCTGGCGCTCAGCTTCAACCATGGTGTTTCGTCATTTCTTGCTTAGGGGAAGATCGTAAAGGGTGAGGCTGAGCTACAATGGTTGTCGACTTGCTAGGTGCGAACAGCGAGCGAGGTACCGTGTGGAGTTTCACGTGCAAGTGTCAAAAGGGAAGAAGGACGGACGAGCAAAGTGTGGCTGGGCTAGATCGAGGAGGGTTGCAGGCGTCGATTTGAGCAGTTGGGGCTGGCTGGATTGACATGTGAAATCAGGTTGGATTTGCTTTGAGAATAGGAGAAGGCTTAGAATGTGAAGGATTTGCGTGTGGACAGATAGAAAATCGGATATGTAGACAGACTGGGAGGAGAGGCAACCGTGCTTTAGTGTGGAAGAAAAGAACCGAGAGAAATTAAAGGCTTTGTTTAACTCTGCTTTAACAACGACAAGGCTTACTCAATCGAGGTAAATCACGTTGTAGGATATACATGATAGGCGACAACAAACCCTAGCAGAATTCAAGGGATTTAAACAGAGTTCAGATAAACTGAGGTATCATTGATTTGATATGAAAGTTGATTTTGATTTCACATTTGACTTCTGATTTTTTTTTATTTTATTAAATTAATAGTAATATCAATGATTTGTTATTATTACTTATTAATTCAAAACGATGATAATGCGTCAATCAACCAAAAATCCCCCAATTTGCGTAATTTCTCAATTTTTGTGCAATCTCCTTGGGATTAATGCAGATTTGCGTGCGCGATTTTGTTGGACAAATTGGCAATGATTTTTTGGGTATTGCCAACATTCTGAATGTAGTAGCGAAGTCCGTTTTGCGATCGGACGTCGTTTGGACAATGTCGCGCTGCAATTTTCTCGATTTGTGCGCGTTTCCTTGAGCTTTGCACTGATTTCACCGGATGAATCCATTTGAACAAGTTGATATTGATTTTTGGATGTCGGCGACGTTCCAAACTCAATAACAAAATATGTTTTGCGATCGAACATCGTTTTAGTGATGTTGCACATCAATATCGTGTATCAGCCATCCCTTTGGACCGATCTCGTCCGATTTGACTGCGAGGGATCCCAACTTAGGCAAACTCGACATCCTAATTGTAACGGCGCAGTCCATTTAATAATCGAGGTCGTTTGATCTTCAAGTGACGCGTCGCGTGATTTGTGTAAAACCCGAAAATGCTGTTTTAGACCTCGAACGCTTTTCAAAGCGCCACGATGAGTTTTAAGTGAAAATTTTGAAGTTGTCGGATTTCGACGGGAATAATTTTATTGAGCGTAAAATTCTGATTGTTTTGATGTATAGAACCCATATCGGATTTTGAGTATTTTGAGAGTTAATTTCTGAAAAGTTCTAAATGACATTTTTACCCTTAATGCTTTTTGAATAAAGAGGATATTTAAGGCTTAGTTTGTTTGAGCGTTTTTTTGCCTTCTCCGTCTTCTAAAACGGAGGAATTTTTTTTTTTTTTTGTTTGGTTCGTCAAATCACGTTCCCAATAACTCCTTTTTCTCATTTTTCTGCAGTTTTGAGAATGTTTTTTTTATGTGCTTCTCCGTTAGAAAACTCCATTTTCTGAACTAATGTTTTTTAAAACTGTGCTTTACAAAAGCACAAAAAAACAAACGTAGCCTAAGTAAGGGCTTTGAGGTCATTGTGCTTGCATTATGAGAACCCCACCCTTATTAGGAGACCGAAATATTTCGGTCCCCATTTGCGGCTTGCGACCAAACCGAGCGGAGAAGAGGGAAAGGGCGCGGGTAGGAGAGGCAACGGGTGGCTCCAACGGGCGGATTCCGACGGCCAATCTTGGGGGAAATCGTAGGGGAGACTAAGGGAAGACTAAGATATGTGTTTTGCTTGAGTTTCCTCCTCCTTTCTTTGAGTTTTCCCTAAGAAATGAAAACTAGGGTTTAGAGAAAACTTGGAATTTCTTTCAGAAAAGTTTAGGGAAGGGTTAGGAGAAGTTTTTAAACCCTAATGTGAAGTGTTTTTGTAAAAATATGAATTTTTGGAAATTAGGGTTTTGCTCAAAAATTGTTTCTTTGGAAATACCTTCACAAAAGATGTTTCTAATGACATGGGAAAGTTTTAATGGGAAGACATTGTAAGGTTTATGCAAAATTTTGAGTTTAGGAATTTAGGGTTTTTCCCTAATTAAGGAATTTTTTATCCCTATGGTTTTATTTGTTTTAGGGAGGATTTTAGAGGCTAATTTACGGATTTTATTTAAAATACAAGATTTCCTAATTTTTTATTTATTAAATTCCGAAAATTAAAGATATTTTTTTTATGTTTTGAATGTAAGGAGAAGTGTGTCATGCTTAAACCTAAGGAATTGGACTAAACCATAATTGAGAGAGAGTGTGTTTGAGAGATATCATGATTTGGTGTGGAGGGCTTGAGTTGGAACATAAACAAGACATTAGAAAGAACCCTTTTATTACTTTAGAATTAGGGTTTATGATATTATATAAGGATTAGTCACTTATGCTTTTCTTTGTATGTCTCTTTTAGATATAAATCGTGTGGAGGGAAAAAGTTTGATCGGACAAAGAAAGAGGTGCACTGATTGAGGTAGGTGGAATGGATGTTCTTATAAATTTTAGACATTTTCTTTCATTGCAAATTACATTAAAAATGACAAATTCTTTTATGCTCATTATGAAACTTTTATGGCTCATGTTCCCTTGTAAGTTTATGGACACTTGAAGCAAATGCAAAAGTTCTCTTTATGTAAATGTACAATTCATGAATGGATCCCATGCTTATTTCTCCACTCTTATTATACATGTCTTTATTCTTTACATGCAAAAGCACACATAAGCATATCAAGCATGCATATCTCAAAGGAAACATATACTTGGTTAGTTTATGAATGGTTTACATAAAGCATCTCTTATGGATATATAAGTAATAAGTGTATGTACATGTTGACGCGGGAGTATCACATGGTAAAGAAGACTCTTATGAGACATGGTAAAGGAGGCACTTATGAGCCATGGAAAAGGAGGCTCTTATGAGCCATGATAAAGGATGGTTCCTATGAACCAATGGTAAAGGAATTGGCCAAATTTTATGTACCTGATCAGTACAAGTGGTACTCCCAAGACGGGTGTTATATTTACATATTAAACTATTATGAACATTTCATATTCATGTTATGCATTTGAGACTATCATGTGAGGCAAAATGTTAAAGGAAAAATGGAAATGTTATGAAAGAAACACTTGAAAGTTGAGGTAAAGGTATGCATTTCCTCAAAGCAATATTTCTTTATGTTGATATTTCTTTTGTTATAACATTCAAGCATGATTTAGTTTTCTTTTATTGACTTTAAATTCATTTGAATTCTATTCACACCTATTGAGTTTATGACTCACCCTCGTTGTGGGAATACTTTTCAGGAGGATCTAGGAAAGGATAGATGGCAGACCAACCACCGCGCATTTACCGTCGTAGGGAGACAACGGGCGCAGGTTCTTTTGAGTTTTGATGTTTTGTATATAAGGTTTAGAAATGATAAGTAAAAAAAATGATTTTTGGATTCTCTTTTGTATTTTGTAAACTTAATGTTAAATTCATCTATTGGTGTTTTGAATGAAAGAAGAGAAAAGTTTATGTTTGGAGATTTTGTAATGGCTATTTCCTTATGTTTGGTACTTTTTGGAGATATGTTAATTATTTATTGTAAAGTTTCTTTTATCTTCATCATTTCCGACCTCTGTTCCTGCCTCGCCCTTGCGAGCTAATCGGGCCGGGTCGTGACAAAGAGTGGTATCAGAGCAAAGGATTTGAGGATATTGATTTTTTATGAAAGAGCCAATATGATGATCGTATAGGTTAGAGTAGGTATAAGGTGCTTGTGCTATTTATTGCTTAGATTGGTTTGTTAATTTATGTCTCAGGGATGAGGAACCTGAACCTGATGTCACTGATGGCAATACTGGAGAGGTTAGGAGGGAATTGCCATCAGTAGTGGAGCCTCAAGGTAGTAGCATTAATGCTACTTTGGAATCTTTCACCCAAATGATGGCGGCTATGACACAGATGATAAAGAATACTCAGACTCAAGCTGGAGGCAGTGGAAGCACTGTGATGGATCAAAATTTAAAGTTATTCCAAGATATGAAGCCACCATCATTTGTGGGAGGTGGAGCTATAGAGGCGGAGGATTGGTTAATGAAGGTTGAGATGATTTTGGAGGGAATGATATGCCCTCAGGATAGAAGGGTAGTCTTAGCTGCTTATGCCTTCAATGGAGAAGCAGAAAGATGGTGGAGAAGTCAGTTGGAAGAAACTTTTGGTAGGAGACCTAGCAGCCAAATAACATAGGAGGAGTTTGTCAAAGTGTTTAGATATTGGTATGTATCAATGACTGTTAAGAGGTCAATGCAAGACAAATTTAATAGACTGGTGCAGGCTGACAGGACCATTACAGAGTATGAGGCTGAATTCACGATGCTTTCTAAGTATGCCTCTCATATGATTCCTAATGCATAAGAGAAATGCCACCGCTTCCTTTGTTGCTTGAGGGATAGCATTAGACAGCCATTGGTCCATTTGGGTATTGAAGATTACTCTACTTTAGTTGAGAGAGCACGGAAGATCGAGCTGGATTATCAGAGTACTCAGAGGAGGAGAGACTTCCAGAATAGGAAGAATGAATATAGATCAAGACCTGCCCAATCTTTTCATTCTGTAAAGCCTAATTGGAAGAAGCCCAAGCCCAACACTTCAGAGAGCAGCACTCCATCTGCTATGTGCAATAAGTGTGGAAGGGCTCATAGGGGAGAGTGCCTTTCTGGCACCAATACCTAGTTTTGGTGCCATCAACCAGGGCACATGTCAAAGTCTTGTCCTATCTTGGGATAGAAGTCTACTCCAGAGGCTAGAACAAGTAGTGCTCCTCAGATGACAGTTGGGAGGCCAAGGATGGAGGAGTCTACTACATCAACTCCAAGTCAAGGCCAAGCTCGACAACCTGTTTAGCCGAGGGTTTATGGTCTATCCCCACAAGAAGCAAAAGACTCTCCTGATGTTATTACAGGTATGGACTTTATTTAATGTCAATGAATTCTTTTATGATTTTTGAGAAAGATAAGCTTTACGTTATGTCACATGCATGGTATTTAGGAACAATCTTTGTATGTAACAAGTCTGTTAAGGTGTTGTTTGATACGGGAGCATCACATTCTTTCATTTCAGAGGAGTTTGTTAAGTCTGTTGGTTTGTCTTCCTCATTTATGCTCAAACCCTTATCAGTTTTGATGCCCAATGTGAGTCAGTTGGAAACCAACAAGGGGTGTCATATGGAGTTGATTGTAAGTGATAGAAATTTGGGTGCAGATCCTATGTTATTTCCCTTAACAGAATTTGATGTGATCCTAGGTATGGAGTGGTTGTCTAGTCACTTTGTGACTATAGACTGTAGTAAGAAAGAACTTAAATTTTGTATGCCAGGGGAGAAAGAATTTAAATTCATAGGGGAAAGAGGCATAACTTCCATGAAAGTCTCTTCGTTGGTGGCTTACAAATTGTTGAGAAAGGGTAATGAAGGCTTTCTAGCTTTTGTTAAGGAGGAGAAGAAAGAATAGAGGAGATTAGAGGAGATACCTATTGTGCAAGAGTATCTAGAAGTGTTTGCAGATGATTTACCTAGTTTGCCTCCAAGCATGGAGATTGATTTTACCATTGAGCTGGTTAGTAGAGCGGATCCTATTGCTAAATCCCCTTATCAGATGGCAATAAAAGAGATGAAGGAATTGAAGGATCAATTGGAAGAGTTGTTTAATAAAGGATTTATCAGGCCTAACACTTCGCCTTGGGGTGCTCTTGTGCTTTTTGTGAAGAAGAAGGATGGAAGTTTAAGGCTTTGCATAGACTACAGAGAATTGAACAAGTTGACTATAAAGAATAAATATCCTCTTCCGAGAATTGATGATTTGTTTGATCAGTTGGAGGGTGCATATGTGTTTTTCAAGATAGACTTGAGATCAGGATACTATCAGCTTATGATCCGAGAAGAGGACATAGCAAAGACAGCATTCAACACTAGATATAGGCATTATAAATTTGTGGTGATGCCATTTGGACTTACAAATGCCCCTGCAGTATTTATGGATCTCATGAATAGGATATTTAAGCCATTCTTAGACCTATTTGTGATAGTGTTCATTGATGACATTTTGGTATATTCCCCTAATGAAGAGATTCATGCAAATCACTTAAGGGCTGTATTACATGCATTGAAGGGAAATGAATTGTATGCTAAGTTCTCCAAATGTGAGTTTTGGTTGAAGAGTGTGAACTTTTTGGGATATGTGATTAGCAATGGAGAGATCTCTGTGGATCAGCACAAGGTACAAGCTATAGCAGATTGGCCACGGCCCACTACTGTGACAGAGATCAGGAGCTTTTTGGGTCTAGCTGGTTACTATAGAAGATTTGTTGAGGGGTTTTCTCGAATAGCTATGCCATTATCTAAATTGACCCAAAAGGCAGTGAAGTTTGTATGGTCAGATCAATGTGAAGAGGCTTTTCAAAGATTGAAACAGTGTTTGATGACTGCTCCAGTGCTTACTATTCCGTCAGGGACGGCTGGATTTCATCTTTATAGTGATGCTTCTCAAAAAGGGTTGGGTTGTGTATTGATGCAAAACGGAAGGGTCATTGCCTATGCTTCAAGGCAACTGAAGAACCATGAAAGAAACTATCCGACCCATGATCTGGACTTAGCTGCAGTGGTTTTTGCTTTAAAGATATGGAGACATTACTTGTATGGAGTGAAGTGTGAAGTATTTACAGATCATCAAAGTTTAAAATACATCTTCACACAGAAAGAGTTGAATTTGAGGCAGAGGAGATGGTTGGAGCTTATCAAGGACTATGATTTGGATATTCAATATCATCCAGGAAAAGCAAATTAGTAGCAGATGCCTTAAGCAGGAAGACTTCTAGTGCCAGTTGGATGATTACACAACAACATGAGTTGGTAAGAGATTTGGAGAAGCTAGAGATTTCTATAGTCCAGCCCAATAATGCAGAGTTTGTGGCTTTAAATCAGATGATCATTCAGTCAACATTGAAGGATAGGATAAGGGAAGCTTTGCCACAATATGCAGAATTGAGAAAGTCCTACATTTGGTGAAGGTTGGACACATGGAAGAGTTTGAGCTTGATGAGGATGAGCTACTGCGATATAGAGGCAGAATTTGTATCCCTAATGTTGGAGATTTGAGGAAGGACATTCTTCAAGAAGCTCACTATTCAAGTTATACAATTCACCTAGGTAGTAACAAGATGTATCAAGATTTGAAGGAATACTTTTGGTGGCCGGGGATGAAGAGAAGTGTAGCAGAAATGGTGGCTAAGTGTACAGTTTGCCAGATGGTTAAGTTAGAACATCAAAAGCCCGGAGGTTTATTGCAGCCTTTACCTATACCAGAATGGAAGTGGGAAGACATAGCCATGGATTTTGTAGTTGGTTTACCCAGGTCCAGAAATGGTTATGATGCTATATGGGTGATAATTGATACGTTGACCAAATCGGCATACTTTTTACCTATCAAGCAATCTGATGCTGTAGAGAAGCTGGCAAGTGTTTATGTTAATGAGATTGCTAGACTTCATGGTGTACCAAGATCGAAAGTATCAGATAGAAATGGGAGATTTACCTCTAGGTTGTGGAGGAAGGTTTAAGAGGCAATGGACACTAGACTTACTTTCAGTATAGCCTTTCACCCTCAAACAGATGGTCAGTCAGAGAGAACTATTCAGACTTTGGAGGATTTACTCAGATTATGTGTACTAGATTTTGGTGGCAAATGGGAGACACACATCCCACTGATTGAATTTGCTTATAACAATAGCTTCCAAGCAAGTATAGGTATGGCACCATATGAAGCTTTGTATGGAAGGAGGTGTCGAACTCCTTTGTGTTGGGCTGAGACAAGAGAAAGAAAGATCATTGGAGCTGATTTAGTAGATGATGCTACTGAAAAAATAAGACTGATTCGTGACAGATTGAAGGTTGTGCAAGATAGACAGAATAAGTACTATGATGCCAAACATAGATCTATTGAGTTTGATGTTGGAGAGTTTGTATTTCTCAAGGTTAGTCCTATGAAAGGTGTGAAGAGATTTAGCAAAGCTGGAAAACTGAGTCAAAGGTATGTTGGCCCTTTTGAGATATTAGAGAGAGTTGGCAGTGTGGCTTATAGATTGATTTTGTCATCTCACATGAGTGGAGTATATAATGTATTCCACATCTCTTCTTTGAGGAAGTACATTGCAGATAAAGCTCAGAAGATCAGTACTGAAGCAATAGATATCCAACCATATCTGACATTTGTAGAAGAACCTGAAAAGATCATAGATTATGATGTTAAGCAGCTTCGAAGTAGAGAGATTCCTTATGTTAAAGTTATGTGGAAACATGGAACTGATAAAGATGCTACATGGGAGAAAGAATCAGAGATGAGGGAGAGCTACCCTCACCTTTTTTACTAAGGTATGATTTCTTAAGCTTGTCTTAAATTTCGAGGACAAAATTTTTATAAAGGAGGGAGAATTGTAAAACCCGAAAATGCTGTTTTAGACCTCGCACGCTTTTCAAAGCGCCGTGACGAGTTTTAAGTGAAAATTTTAAAGTTGTCGAATTTCGACGGGAATAATTTTATAAAATAGAGCGTAAACTTCTAATCGTTTTGATGTATAGAACCCATATCGGATTTTGAGTATTTTGAGAGTTAAAATTTTTGAAAAGTTCAAAATGACATTTTTACCCTTAAAGCTTTTTGAATAGAGAGGATGTTTAAGTAAGGGCTTTGAGGTCATTGTGCTTGCATTATGAGAACCCCACCCTTATTAGGAGACCGAAATATTTCGGTCCCCATTTGCGGCTTGCGACCAAACCGAGCAGAGAAGAGGGAAAGGGCGCGGGTAGGAGAGGCGACGGGTGGCTCCAACGGGCGAATTCTGGCGGCCAATCTTGCGGGAAATCGTAGAGGAGACTAAGGGAAGACTAAGGTATGTGTTTTGCTTGAGTTTCCTCCTCCTTTCTTTGAGTTTTCCCTAAGAAATGAAAACTAGGGTTTAGAGAAAACTTGGAATTTCTTTGAGAAAAGTTTAGGGAAGGGTTATGGGAAGTTTTTAAACCCTAATGTGAAGTGTTTTTGTAAAAAATATGAATTTTTAGAAATTAGGGTTTTGCTCAAAAATTGTTTCTTTGGAAATGCCTTCACAAAAGATGTTTCTAATGACATGGGAAAGTTTTTATGGGAAGACATTATAAGGTTTATGTAAAATTTTGAGTTTAGGAATTTAGGGTTTTTTCCCTAGTTAAGGAAATTTTTATCCCTATGGTTTTTATTTGTTTTAGGGAGGATTTTAGAGGATAATTTATGGATTTTATTTAAAATACAAGATTTCCTAATTTTTGATTCATTAAATTCCGAAAATTGAAGATATTTTTTTTATGTTTTGAATGTAAGGAGAAGTGTGGCATGCTTAAACCTAAGGAATTGGACTAAACCATAATTGAGAGAGAGTGTGTTTGAGAGATATCATGATTTGGTGGGAGGGCTTGAATTGGAACATAAACAAGACATTAGAAAGAACCCTTTTATTACTTTAGAATTAGGGTTTAGGATATTGTATAGGGATTAGTCACTTATGCTTTTCTTTGTATGTCTCTTTTAGATATAAATCGTGTGGAGGGAAAAAGTTTAATCGGACAAAGAAAGAGGTGCACGGATTGAGTTAGGTGGAATGGATGTTCTTATAGATTTTAGACAAATTTTCTTTCATTGCAAATTACATTAAAAATGACAAATTCTTTTATGCTCATTATGAAACTTTTATGGCTCACGTTCCCTTGTAAGCTTATGGACACTTGAAGCAAATGCAAACGTTCTTTTTATGTAAATGTACAATTCATGAATGGATCCCATGCTTATTTCTCCACTCTTATTATACATGTCTTTATTCTTTACATGCAAAAGCACACATAAGCATATCAAGCATGCATATCTCTAAGGAAACATACACTTGGTTAGTTTATGAATGGTTTACATAAAGCATCTCTTATGAATATATAAGTAATAAGTGTATGTGCATGTTGACGCGGGAGTATCACATGGTAAAGGAGACTCTTATGAGTCATGGTAAAGGAGGCTCTTATGAGCCATGGTAAATGATGGTTCCTATGAACCAATGGTAAAGGAATTGGCCAAATTTTATGTACCTAATCAGTACAAGTGGTAATCCCGAGACGGGTGTTATATTTACATATTAAACTATTATGAACATTTCATATTCATGTTATGCATTTGAGACTATCATGTGAGGCAAAATGTTGAAGGAAAAATGGAAATGTTATGAAAGAAAAAGCACTTGAAATTTGAGATAAAGGTATGCATTTCCTCAAAGCAATATTTCTTTATGTTGATGTTTCTTTTGTTATAACATTCAAGCATGATTTAGTTTTCTTTTATTGACTTTAAATTCATTTGAATTCCATTCACACCTATTGGGTTTATGACTCACCCTCGTTGTGGGAATACTTTTCAGGAGGATTTAGGAAAGGATAGATGGCAGACCAACCACCACGCACTTACCGTTGTAGGGAGACGACGGGCGGCAGGTTCTTTTGAGTTTTGATGTTTTGTATATAAGGTTTAGAAATGATAAGTAAGAAAAAAATGATTTTTGGATTCCCTTTTGGATTTTGTAAACTTAATGTTAAATTCATCTATTGGTGTTTTGAATGAAAGAAGAGAAAAGTTTATGTTTGGAGATTTTGTAGTGGCTCTTTCCTTATGTTTGGTACTTTTTGGAGATATGTTAATTATTTATTGTGAAGTTTCTTTTATCTTCATCCTGTTCGATCTTTGTTCCCGCTTCGCCCTTGCGAGCTAACCGGGCTGGGTCGTGACAATTTGATTTATCGGTTTTGCCCTTTTTGCGCATGGTTTGATATGTAGGGGTCAACAGTTATTAACAGTTTTTAATTAATTAAATGCATAATGAGTTAATTATTAAAATTTTAGATCGGTGGATATGACTTGCTGAGCTGTGTTAGCTCAAACTTATTTTGCATTTTATTTAAGATCATGAAAATGGTAAAGAGCCAATTGAGCAACTGAGGTTGTAGGTTCTGATCAGTCTGAGTTGGTATAAGTATATTCTGGTTTATAAATTTTGTACAATCATGGCTAATTTTGCTTTATTTTATATTGAGTCTGTAGCCATGTATTGTAGTGTATAGACTTTATTGTATATACATTTTGAAGATGAATGAAAAAAATTTGTGGATGAGTTTACTCTCTGTTCAATTAGAGGTTAAATAATAGTTCTGTAGTCTGATTTAAATTAAAAAAATTTGAAAAGTCTTCAAAACTTAGTTCTTGGACTTAGTCTGTCACCATCCAGCATGAACTGACCTACTATGTCTATTCATATTGGGTTGGCTTGTAACAATAACATATTGGACTGGGCAATCATGTTGGACTGGGCAATCATGTTGTCTCAATCTCTCAAGATCCAACTAGGACAATTGGATTGTCATGAATATCAGGACCATGTTAGGCTTGGGCAGTTGTCCACCTCCATACAACAATCCATAAATGAACCTTGATTTGAAATAATTTTCATATTATATTATTGATTATTTCCATCTCATATTCTTCTATATTTGAATATTGATTTCTAGTAGCCCTAGCTGCTTCCAAATATGTGGAAGGCATTGTCTGCCACCTTGATTGCACTCAAAATTTTCAACTTCTTAGTTTTATCTAATAGGATATTTAATTAACATAGAGCCCAAGGATATGATCACATAATTTGAAGATTTTGTGATGTGAAACATGAAGCAGAAGCAAGAATTGAGGGGGAATTTATAAAAAGTTATTAAGCTTGCTAATTAAAATTTTAATGTTTCACATGATTAGATTCTAGGATGACTCAGTTAGAGATCTTATAATAGCATGCCGTTACAATAAAGAGTAGGGAGAAATTAAAATAAGAATGAAAAATATTAAATGCTTAATTTGCTAATCACAAGAACCCACAGGTTAATAATTAGAACGGTCTCCTTGAGTTTCCCTCACTCATACTCTTGAGTATTTTCAGCGGAACAATAATTGGTACAATATTAACGATGCCACCACAAAACAGTAGGTACTTATAGTATTGCTCAATTAAGAGTTATTCGGAGAGGAGGTAGCTGGTGGATGTTGGAGGATTTGCCACTGAAGGGGAGTTGATGCTCGTCGATGACGGTTGTTAAGGAAAAGAAGATCCGATCGATGTAGTCTTCGACGGAGTGGTCGATCTCAAAATTGATGTCGAAGAAGGGCGACCGATGAACATCCACTCGTCCTTGAGGGGCAAAGACAAATCCATGATCGTGCTTGGAGTCGGCCATCCATGGAGAGTGAAAGTTCTTTCGATTCCGAGAGGGGCCTAGGGTGGTTGGCGGCTTGTATGGAGAAAGAGGAGAGGGATTCAAGAGAGGCTGTGAGGATTTGAGAATTAACTACCACAATTATTCCGGAGCGGGGTAATTAATTAGTGGAGTTAATGAGAGGAGAGAGAGAATAGAATTCAAATTTGAATTCAAAAAATAAAGAGGGAAGGGGGGGGGGGGGGGGGGGGTCCTTAGATGGGGGGTTTTGATTGGAGTTCAATTAGAAGGGCTATAAGTGGGGGAGAGAGGAGGAGAGAGGGGGGCGGCCCAATGATGGGGCTTGATTTAGGGTGAATTGATTGACTTCTTTAATTGGGGCTTTAAATTAGGAAAGGATTTAAGGGACTTTCAAAATTTAAATTTCAAATTAAAGTAATGGACGGAGCTTTCTTAATTAATACAAAATATGAGGGATAATTGGAATTTCAAATTAATTTGAAATTTGAAATTCAAATTTTTGTTTTTCTTAAAATACCTTGAATTAAATTAGGAAATTAGTAATGGGCCAATTTGAAATTGGAGCCAAGGGGATTGTAGGGGTTGGCCGGCGGCAAGGTGGGGGAGGGAGATTGGCCAGCGGCAATGGGGAGGGGAACTTGGCCGGCGGTAAGGTGGGGGAAGGGGCTCAGCCGACAGTGGGGGAAATTGGCTTGGGTATAGCCGACGGTATGGGGGGGGGGGGGGGGGGGATGGAGAGGGGTGGTTTCGGTTAGGAGGAGGGAGGGGGAAAGGAAGGGGAAGGGGAAACCGAGAGCCCAGACACTTACTGTGGCTAGCGGTAGTTGCTTTCGCCCTCACCTAGGGACTTCTCCTCTCTCTAGAGCTCTCAACACTCATGAGAACAAGAATGCAAAATTTTCTCATTAATCATCACCTTCGACAATAGCGAAGGCCTCCATATGTAGGCCTCAAAATACAAGAGACTCAAAGACTAAAATGTCATCTGGGCTACAACACAAACTTGATCCCGCATGGGGGTACAATGGAAAAGACTAAAACATAAGCACAAGAAATACATAAAATCCATCATAAATAAAGACTCCTAATCGTAGCCGTCGATCTTCGATTCCTCCTGTGATAGACGCGCCAGAATCTCCTGTTGATGTCCTCATCATTTTGATGTTAAATGAATTTGATGCTTTGTATGGTTTCTACCTACTCCTAAGTTGTATGATGGGTTACTTCATCTCTTGTCTTCTTCCCTCCTCTTCAACTATTAAAAGCTTCCACAAATCTCTTATTATGTTCCCATACAACAGTCACTAAAACAAAATTTCATGCAATCAGCTTGCACTTTCTTAAAAATTACATTCAAACATGCAGAATTTACATAATAGCATTGTTGCATGCTTAGAAGATGTCAAAAGATGTAATTTTAATTAGAAGACATACTATAAATCATAAGAACATGTAATTTTATGCAAATCATAAGCCTCTAGTTTAAAGTCCTACGAGCAATCATGTGAGTATTTAATTTTATTGAATTCATAAGCCAAAGTATTTGTACATTATAATATTAGGAAATGATCTTGGACAATTTAAATAGAGACATTATAGTTTCAATTATATAATGTGTGCAATTTAATCCATTGAAATATAATTCAAAATAATCCCTCCATTGGATTATTTGAATAAAATTTGAGTCAATAACTATTTTGGATCTGATTTAAACAATCAAGGGACTAAATTGGGCACATTTAATATTTAAGGCCCCGAAATAAGTTCCCATAAATAATCTAGGGACTATTTTGACATTTTCTATTGCAACATTTGTACCAATATAAGAAAACAATAAAAGCATATAAATAGGAAATTGACTATATGAATTTACATCAAATAAGGGAGCTAAGTTATTAAATGTTTACCTGTATCACTGTCTTTGTGCCAACAAAATCTTCAATTTTCTTCCATTCTCGACCAAACCTATATCCAACAAAGAAGTCTTTCTCAAGGATGATTTTAAGAAGAATCCAAAACAGATCACAAAGATTTTATTATTCACCATTAATACTTCAGAACTCATCTGTCACCAGGATTTCAATTAGGACTGCTAAGAGTTCTGGAATAACATGAATCAGGATTTTAAATTTACCAGAAACCAATTGATTTCAAGTTGGTTTCAGCCAGCTTTAAAGCAAGATCAGGTTATTTCCTTAGATGCCCCGATTTGGATAGATTTTTCTAAATACTAGAATTCTGAAAGTAAGGACTTTGGACTTAAATAACTGGTTTTAACAAACTGATATTTAGTTGATAATGCTTGAAATCTCCTCTTATTTTGTTTTAATAATAGTTGAATCCAACTAGTACCCAGGCATTCAGTATACACTACTATGACCAGTTCACCTTAAAATTTTTTCCATTTCAATAAGAACATAATAAACATAACAAAAACCAAAATACCATTAGAAGTTAAAGCACAAACTTCTAAGCTATTATTGCTTCAGTGTTCTAGTCCACTTAAAAACATTTTTCTCAATAAACAAGATTGTCATATTAAGGAACTTATAACTACTTGGCAAAGGTTTCATGCCCATCAAAGATAGGATTTGTTGGTTACCCATCATCGCATCTGCTACTAACTGAATTTTAACAATTTTTTTATCATTACCAAGTCTAAATTTCAGTCGTTTGGTATTAGTGTACTCTAGGGCCATTTGAATATCCTTAATTTTTTATGTTTTTATAACATCTGTTCTTATAATACCTTAAATCATAGAAACATGAGGTAGAAATAAAAAAAAACTTGTACACCTGAAATTTATGCATCCACAACTGTTCCATATCAGAAGTTTTCTGTTCGAGAAAAGCTTCTTCTCTACAGTTATTGATCATAAAACTCACCGCTGATTATCAAGGTTATTAAGTGTAAACGAAATAAAACGGACAGGTTGTCAATATCCAAACACTTCCTGAAAAAATTGTTGCTTATTGACTTTTCATCACCCCAATAAACTGATGATTGTTAAACCCGCATAACGTACTAAATGAAGAAGAAGAAGAGGGAAGACAGCATCCCTTTCATATTTAGAATGATGGGGTTCAGACAGGGAAGTGATAAGCAATTATTAACCTTCCATCATTTCACAGAAGTAAGAAAAAGAAATATATACTTCTACCAATAGAGGGAGAGAGAGAGAGGGAGATATATATATATATAAAGAGAGAGAGAGAGAGAGAGAGAGAGAGAGAGAGAGAGAGAGAGAGAGAGAGAGAGAGTGGGATATAGAAAGAGGTGGTATTGTCCATTCATTCATTAGAGGCATGCATCTACCTCTATTGATAAAGAGGAGGAAGATGAGCGTTTGAGAGGAGAAAGTTTAGCATGCACAAGGTTATTAGCCGCAAGTTCAAGCTCATCCTCATCATTAATAGCTCAAGATATCAATCGATATTTGTAGATGCTGGATCACTCTCACAAATTATCTTTAATGGGTCATGTCCAAGGTCATAAAGTATCTAATGGTTGCATTGTTTCTTACCATAGCAGCTATAATAGAAATTTCTAGCTTGTATGTTCATTCTTAGTAATATTGTATATAAATTACTGTGGTCGTTATTGATACTAATATTGACTTGAGCAAACATAAGATGAAGTGGAATATTGATTGTCACAATACTCATCATATTGATAACGATCTTAAAATGGTCTGTAATATATAAACTGAGGAGAGTAATGATTAATATATTCTTCACATTGATCATGGGTTTGTGGGTAATAATTAGATCAAGGAGATCAATATTGTCCAAACTCATCATAGTAGTTATCATTATCATGATAATGATTTGAATAATTCTTTTTTAAAATATGATTTGATATGTCTACGATAAGGAATTAGATAAGGACCATGAAGAGGCATTCATGCAGGCATAACAGACGCAGAATCTTAGCAAATAGAGAGGAATATGTCTTTTGCAGTAGGTGTGGCAATAACCTACAACCTACTGATAATAATCAGCAAGTAAATCATCATTATAACCAAAGATTTGGGATGAAGATGGTGATACTTTTTAGGTTTTAATCAGTTTAGGATAGGTTGATGGAGATGTGTCCTAAAAAGAGACAAAAGAAAACAAAGGTATTGTACAACAACAACAACAACATCAAGCCTTTATCCCACTACATGAGGTGGGCTATATGAATCCTTTTTTTCCATTGTGTTCTATTAAGAGTCAAATTTTTATTTAAATCTAATAAAAAAAATGTCATTTCTAATATTTTCTAACCAAGGCTTTTTAGGTCTACCTCTACCTTTCTTAACATAGGCTAAATCAAATACATCTACTCTCCTAACCGGGTCATCGGAAGGCCGACGTTTTAGGTGACCAAACCATGTAAGGCGGCTCTCTCTAATCTTATTTGGCACTGGAGCTACTCCAACATTTTCACGTATATACTTGTTTCGCATTCTGTCTTTGAGAGTGAAGCCACTCATCCACCTAAGCATCCTCGTCTCTGCAACACTTCATTTAATTTTATTCTTGCCTTTTAATGGCCAACATTTTACGCCATAAAGCATTGCAGGTCTTTGTTAACCTGCCGTATAAAACAAAACAAAGAAAAAAAAATATAATTACGTACCTGTTCGGCGCCGAATTCAGCACGTCGTTGACCACGTTCGAGCGCCGAATTCAGCACGATGTCATTTATTCTCCCACGATCTCCGCATAAGGTTCGCACGACGACGTCTCGCTCTCATTCTCTCTCGCTCTCTTGCGTCAACTCTCGTTGCCGCTCTCTCTCAGTCGCTCCTGCTCTCTTCTTCGAGACGGATCGGAAGATACACATTTTGATCGGAAGCAAGCAGAGGAGCTCGCTTGCTGGGACGGCGGATCGAAAATTACAGCAGTTTGATCGGAAGCAATGAGTGGAGCTCGCTAGCCGCAAGGGAAACTTTCTCCCTCTCCGCCTCCTTCGTGATTCCTTTGGCTGGTTCGACTTCGCCTCTTCAACGACTTTCCCTTCTAGTTAGACCAGAAGTTACGACATTTTGATCGGAAGCGGCCGTAGGACGGTAGGAGCCGCTCGCAGTGAAGACAGCTTTCTCCCTTTCGATCGGTTCTTCGGCTCCATTGTGTCTGGACGACTTCGCTCCTCTCGACGACGTTCTCTACCTGCTGGATCAGAAGTTACATTTTGATCGGAAGCACAAACGGGAGTTCGCTTGCGGTGAAGGTAACTTTCTCCCTTTACGTTCTTCTTTGGCCAAATCCCGAAGTCCACCGAACTAAGGGATTTAGTAAATACGGGATCTAAGCCGTAAATCCTTAATCCGAGATTTAACCATCGCCGGGATTTAACGCACGCACCAAAATCGTTGGCTGGATTTAGCCTGAATCCGGCCAAATCCTGCAGATCTGTCGAATTACAGAGAGGGGAGGGAGAGATGTAATTAGTGTTAATTAATCTTTTTTAATTATAAATATTTTTAATTAATTATATTTATTATTATTAATTATATTTGATTTTAATTAAATGATTATAATTAATTATAATTACTTTTAATTAAAATTAATTTTAATTAATAAATTTTAATTATTATTAATTATTTTAATTAATTATCATTTATTAAAATTAATTAATATGAATTAATTATAATTAAATTATAATTAATCATGTTTTAATTAATTTTATTAAGTGTAATTAATTATTTTAATTAATATAATTAATTATGAATGAATATGATTAATTAAGGATAATTATAATTAATTATAATTAATTAATGTCTAAACAACATAAAAAAAAAGGCATGCCTCCTCCTGCCTCGATCCTCGAGCCGATACTGCCAGCCCGCCGGGACTTCAAGGTATACATTCTAACTTAAACCCCGTCCTCGACGTTTGCAGCAGACCGGGGAACCACCTATACGCGCTCTTGTAGCACGGTAGGAGGGAGCCCGGTGCGAAGCATACGACGAGGCGGGTAAGCCCTATACACGCTCTTGTAGCGTGGTGGGGACGGTCCTCGACCTCGACACCGACACCGCCGACACTGCTACGAGAGGTATGTTGTTCCAAATCCCATTCTCGACGTTTGCAGCGGACCGGGGAACCACCTATACGCGCTCTTGTAGCACGGTAGGAGGGAGCCCGGTGCGAAGCATACGACGAGGCGGGAGAGCCCTATACACGCTCTTGTAGCGTGGTGGGGAGTCACTGCTGTTCTGGTACGCTACTGCTGTTCTACTGTACGGGTACTGCTGAAGGCCCCATACACGCTCTTGTAGCGTGGTGGGATGAAATTTTGTACGGCCGCGGTGTCTACGGACACCTACCATACACGCTCTAGTAGCGTGGTGGGAAGGCCCAGCTCCCCAATTTTCCCCCAAATGGGGGATATGCCGGGGTGCTGCCGAAATTTTCACTGAAATGTACAAAGACTTGAACAATTCGAAGACCTTCTTGGACAACAATATAGAAGACCTGTACTCGAACAATAATACACATAACTTGAACTAAATGAGCAGAGGACTCATACTTGAACTAAAAGCATAGAACTGGGGCTCAAATGAACAACTGTGGACTCAGATTTCTGGACTTTTGAACCTGATTGAACACAAGCAAAGGACCAGAACAAAATGATTTCTAAAGACCAAATTCAAATGAAATAAAATCAAGCTGAAGCCCAATTCAAATCATTTGAACATGAAATTGTACCTATAAAGACTTCAGAAGACTCTGAACAAGCACTTGAACTTGTTCTTGGAACTCGAACTATGCAACATCAGGGAATCCGAATATAGAACTCAAACTCAAGCTCACTACTTGAACTCAAACTGGAACAAGATGTGGAGAGTAGGGAACTCAAATTGAACTCAAATTCAATCTACAATTTGAACATGAATTATCAATTTGAATATGTGCTTTGAGTTCATATTTGAACTCAGACTATACGACATCAAGTGGGGACTTATAAACTTGATGAATTCAAGTCTGAATGAAATTGAATTTGGATCCAAACACATGCAAAGATCAAAATTTGGATCACACACGGGAAACTCAAACTACAAGACCTCGATGCATGAAATCCTACGACAATCCCTACAAATGCCTGTTGATTGAGATGGCAATACTCGAGACCAGAAATCAAAGATTCGTCCTCTACAAACAAATTCAACCATCAACCCACCTGAGATTGGTGAAAGGGTGGGTATGATACAAGGACAATGGATTTCCTACGAATACTTCTAGGAGGTTGTAGCGGACACAACGGGTCCCTGCAAATGGCTACAAACAACTTGTGGATAACAACAGTGAGAGTCTCGTAAGCATAGCGAGCCACTGTGGACACAAGTATTGATACCATCTACGATAGCGATGGTCAAAATCTACAAGTACGCCGGGTACAAAGACAACCCGATGTACGAAAAGGAACACCCTATTGCAGAATGGGAGAGATGTTTGGACAAATCCGAGCTAAACTTCCCGGTGATCCAAAATCCCTAAATCCAAGAGGAAAACAGTTATGATATCCATAAATATCAGAAATATCAAGTCTACTACGTTAAAGATCTTAAAAAGATTCCATTTCAAAATAATGTTCATAGACTTCAAGAAATCTATCCCCGGTGATTGAGAAAGGGGGAGTCAACATCAAAATCTATCGCCACCGGATCTGCAACCCATATACAAGCAGACAGAAGGCGTCTACGATCTACAACTCAACGCCACCGGATCTGCAACATTCGTACAAGCAGACAGAAGGCGTCTATAATTATTTCAAAGTACCCATGCACGTGCACCTTAGTTTGTATACACATAGGTACACAAGGGGTAAATACAATCTCAACCCGCATGGGCCCCGACGAGCGTGTTATTGGTACACACGTGACGCTTAGGGATGCTGCGCGGGTTGACAAGTGAATTTAAGTTCGAATCCGATCCTTCTATACGGATCAATAGAAGTCGATAAGATTCGAACTACCTAACAAAATACACGGTTGTATCGAACGGTGTATTTGTTTAAATACATTCTTTTTAGGACTTCAAAGCCTAAAATCAAGAGAATTCACTAAACAAAAGGCACAAAGCCTACGAGAAACCCGATCCCCTATCGATAAAGTGATAGGGTCGACAAGGTTCAATCAAATGGAAATGACCCCTAAATACCCCGATGATGGCCGCGTTGATTGAAGATCTCAACCGGAGAGGTTTCCAAATATTTTCAAATGTCTCCCAAATATCCAAATGTCTATCAAAATCCAAAGCTCCACCCATAAAAATCCATAAAACCCAAAAACTCCACAAAAATCTCAAAATCCAAAATCCCAAAAATATTTAAAGTTGAAATAAATCCATCAACGCAGTTAAAGCAAATTTCATCCGCCCTCCGCAAAAGTTTGTCGAGGCGGACAAAATGAAAATTACTTCAGCTCACAAAGAGCGAAATGCCTAGTCGAAAATATCACTAGGATCCATTCTCAAATAACCTCTTGCCAGTAAGGGCGTGGTACGTGTCCTCTAACCGGCAGTTTCGCCGCCAAATGGCACTGCAGGTAAACGGTTATGACCCGGGGCCCTCTGAACCGAGTGGTTTTGCCGCCAAATGGCACTACAGATACCGGTTATGGCCAGAGCCAATACGCTCCTTATTGGCATCAAATCCTTGAGATATGAATCAATAGGATATGATCGATAGGGCACAAAGCCCTCTGTTAGCTAAGGTGGATTCAAATTTGTCCCCTTAGACAAACATCCAACCCCGGTCTACAAGGTCCCCTTGGACGAAGCAACCCATGGCTGCCGACAAGGATCCTTCTGTCAGGTTGGGTCGACTACCTCCTCTGACTAAGTAGACCAGGGACCACGATGGCCCGGGAAGACGGAACCATGGGATCTTGATCGGGTCCATCATCCATTCCCCCACCATCCGCTTTAAGTGTTAGGTGGTGAAATTTCACATTTTAAATATCAAACTTTTCAATGCTTTCTAAATTCCCAAATTCAAACTCAATTTCCAAATCCAATTCCTACCAATCTACCAATATCAAACCCATGCTGCTACTATATGCCGGATAACACGTATTCTATACGTATCTGATCAACGACTAGCCTTAATCGAAAGTTCTCTCTCGTGATCAGGAGGGGTAATTAACTATAGAGGCTTGCGCCTATAGGAAACCAGAACTCAGATCATAAAGTCCTCACAAAATGAGGGCAAAATCTCTGGGTAGTGTCTTATCTACAAACCCATCTGCCTTCCAAAATTTACCTCGAAACTTATTCAGTTAAAACTCCCTCGCCGAATAGAAAAAGCGAGCGGAGGCCGGGGCCGAATTTTCGGAGCCCACAGTCTTATAAAAACAAAGGCATTGTAATGAAAAATATTTACTGTATAGCACAAACAATCCACTGAAGTCCATTTTTAGATGGAAAACACTTTCACACATATAAGGATCCTTCAGCTCTAATATTAAATTGATTTGGACAATGATTTCTCTGATTCCAATTGATATAGACAAAAACTTGAATAGCAATTAATGTAGGCTTGATTCCAGAAATCTTTTCAATGCTTGGATAGGGTAAAAAGAAGACTGGAATTGTCAGCTTGTGATAAATTTTGAGTATATGTCATCAAAATCAACAAAATTTTTGAAAATAAAAATTCTAAATAATTTAATTTGAATACCCGAAACTAAAAATCATGCAAATCCGGTATGCCACGTGAGAAGCAAGTCAAAAAATATTAAGAGGGGATCAGAAAAGAGTTCAAGGATTAAGGTTTTGAGATTAAGAAGGAAATCAAAATTAAACTGAAAAAAAAAGAAATCTAAATTGAGGTGAGAGTGAGAGAGAGGGGGAGAGAGAGGGGGAGAGAGAGAGAGAGAGAGAGAGAGAGAGAGAGAGAGAGAGAGAGAGAGAGAGAGAGAGAGAGAGAGAGAGAATAACTAATTAAGAGTGGGGAGAGAGGCTTTCAAATTCAATTCACCCATCACTAATGCAATATATACTAAAGGTGTTCCTATTTATAATAGTCCACCAATAAACTAATAAAGGATAACAATGAAGAGAAAGTAACAAAGAATAACCATGATAAATCTAATCTTATCCAGATAAAAATAAAAACTCTAGTATTATAAAATAAAAATAACATTAAAATATTTTAAAATAATCCTAAATAAGTACTATAACTTATATCAGGTTGAGAGGTATCACAGTGAACTTAATTTTATAGGTGTGATGACCAATAGGAAAGACTCGTGTGATGGTGTAAATGGATAGAACTTTAAGTGAGCTTGCATGTGTGTTTATTATCAGGACATTCTTTGTAATTGTCTCATGCATTCACATCATTTCTAGGATAAAATTTGCTTTTAGTAAAAAAAAAAAAACAAGGTCAGCAAACAAAAAAAGCAATATATGGACTTAAGCGGTAACCTAGAACTCAGTTTGAAAGATTTTCAAAAGTAATGATAATCCCGAGTTATAAGCAAAGATGAGAGGATAACACCACGTATATTAAACTCTTGGATGAAGAGGGAGTCGGAGCTTTATTGGAGCATGTTGATGATATAATTGTAATGAAAATAGAAAAGAAAAAGAGTCTATGAAGCAGCTTTTGATAAGAGAGTTTGAGATAAAGTAGAAAGGAAAGTTGAAATACTTTCAAAGAATTGAGCTTGCACTCTCTCATTAGGGGATCTTCATTTCACAGCAATATGTCATTGATGCTAAGGAAAGGTTGGCTTCTAAACTGAATAATAAATTGGAAGAAGCCAAAAAAGATTCTAAGTGGTAAAACTAATTTATCTTGCACATATAAAATTGTTGATAAGACTAGACAGGGAGTTGATGAAAAACTTGGATTATAGATATCAACCTCAATCATGGCATATGTTGACCATTAAAAGAGAAGCATAATATTAAGTTAAGTGTTGCAGAGATGAGGATGCTCAGGTGGATGAGTGGCTTTACTCTTAGAGACAGGATACAAAACGAGTATATACATGAAAAGGTTGGAGTAGCTCCAGTGGAAGATAAGATTCGAGAGAGTCGCCTTAGATGGTTTAGTAACATAAAACGGCGGCCTTGCGATGATCCAGTTAAGAGAGTAGATGTATTAAATTTGGATTATGTTAAGAAAGGTAAAGATAGACCTAAAAAGACTTGGTTAGAAAATATTAGAAATGATCTTTCTTTATTAGATTTAAATGAGAATTTGACTCTTAATAGATACAATGAAGAAAAAGAATTCATGTAGCCGACCCCATGTAGTGGGATAAAGGCTTGATGATGTTGTTGTTGTATAGATGTCAGCCTTAGAGTCTAAGAGTTTTCATTTGAGCAGATTTAAAACCAAATACATGGAGTATAATTTTAGTAGTAATAGATCTAGTGGTGGGATTGTGATCTTGGGTGATCAAGTCATTAAAAAAGAGTGCACGTTTTAGATATCTGAGGTCTATTGTTCAAAGCGATGGTGAAATAGATTGCACTATTACTAGTAGAATTCATGTTGGATAGTTGAAGTGGAGGAATGCTTCGAGCCTATTGTGTGATAGAAACGTAGCCTTCAAACTTAAGGAAAATTTTTATATGATGGTGGTGAGACTTGCAATACTTTATGGCACAGAATGTTGGCCATTAAAATAGAAGCATGAAATTAAGTTAAGTGTTGTAGAGATGAGGATGCTCAAGTAGATGAGTGGCTTTACACTTAGAGATAGAATACGAAACAAGTATATACGTGAAAAGGTTAGAGTAGCACCAGTGGAAAATAAGATTAGAGAGAGTCGCCTTAGATGTTTTGGTGACATAAAATGTCTTCCTTCCGATGACCTTGTTAGGAGAGTAGATGTATTAGATCTAGTCTATGTTAAGATAAGTAGAGGTAAACCTAAAATGACTTGCATAAAAAGTATTAGAGATGACTCTTTTTTATCAGATTTAAATGATAATTTGACTCTTAATAGAATAAAATTGAGAAAAATGATTCATATAACCGACCACACGTAGTGGGATAAAGGTTTGTCTTCATTATTGTTGTATATAAAATCGAATATATCTTATGTTGAGAGTTTCTCACCTCATACATGATCCAAGGGAAGTTCACCCACAAGTTATTTATTGAATTCTTCACTACTTAATTTACAGCAATGGCAAAAGAGATATGTGAGTTATTGTAATTGAATTTCTCTTTAGGGATCTGATGACTGAATAAGAGAGCCTATGAGACTACATTATGATAATAAGTTAGCCATAAAAATGAGAGATGCAAAAATAATATTTAATTGCAAGAATTGAAGAAGAAAAATTCAGAGCAATTAAAAAAATGATATGCGAGTTATCGCAACCAAATTTCTCTTTTAATGTTATGAAGAACGAGCGGGAGAGCCTATTAGACTCCATTATGATAATAAGTTAGCTATAAAACTTGCACACAATCATGTGCGACATGATAGAACTAAGCATTTAAAGATAGATATTTTATAAAAGAATTAGATAGTGAATTAATTTATACACAATATGTGTCTACAAATAATCAACAGGAAAGATATCTATTCACCAACTTGAGAGGGAGTGTTGGAAGGTGTGCTTCTTATCTAACATTGAACTAATCTTCTAGGGAAAGAACTAATTGTTGTAGGTATTGGGATTGAATGAAAATAATCCAACAATATCCATTATGAGAGTGGCTCCTTGTAACAACTCAAATTATTGCTTTCAAAAATTTTTGATCAGAGAAATCCCTCATTCAAAGGGACTTTTCAGTTATATAATTCCTTTCTTGTATATATTTACTTTATTTTCTGTATGTAGAACTTGTATATGACCACATGTTGATTCTGATTAGAATCAAGTGAGACCAATATAATTCTCTCATATTTTCTCACATCTTGTATTCATTTTGGCGCTCCATTTCAACAAATTGGTATCAAAGCATAGTTCAAAGATTAATAGAAATGATATTTAAGATCAAGATGGTTAATGAGTTAAAGATTTTTGTCCTTTAAGGAACTAAGGTGTGTGGTCTTCAAATGCAATAAAGACTTAATTGTGAATGCACTCATTCTGCGTTTGAATATTCTACTGATAACGAGAGAATACAAGGAAGAGATTGACGAAAAAGCTATTTCAACGATCCAATTATATTATAGGCAAGATGTATTAACAAGAGACTTGTAGGAAATAATTGAGCAAGGGTTGTGGCTTAAGCCAGAGTCCTTATAATTGATAAAAACCGGTCTGATAAATTCTATCAAAAATAAAAGCATCATTTTTTGCATTGTAGGAAGGTATGCCTCTTAAGGCATGCTCAAATCAGTTTAATTCTATTTTTCATGGCTAGTGGAACATTGATGCGACTGTTGATAAGGACGATTAACTTTATTATTGTAATGCTCTTCATCTCCAACTTATAACATTTTTGTAAAATCATGCAGTATTGGAGAGATATAATTAGCTTAGTAGATAATAAAAATATATATATAATCATTAAGCATGAGGTAATTAATGAGGACAAGTCAGCTGAGGGATTGTTCTTTAGAGTGAGACCATTAGAAAGGGGGTCCATGTCTGGGAGCAAGTCTGCTGACAAGGAAAAAAACTTGTTTCTCCTGGAAGAAGTAATGACACATCAAGAAAGATTAACAAAGATCAAAGGGAAAGGAGCAACAGTCAAGTGCTAATCATCAAGCAAATAGATCAAAAGATGTGACTATGGCAAAAAATTGGTCAATTTTAAATTATGATGAATTTGTTTTGTGACATGTTTTTAAATGTCATGATTATTGCATTCTCAATTCAATATGTTTATATTATATATGTCCTAGCATGGAATTGTTTTCTAATTAAGAATCGCATGATGGTTGTATGCATAAAAAAACAACAATGTGTGCAAAACTGTTGGGTCTTAGCGCCATATGTTTGAGGGCATGATGGTGTAAATAGTTTACTTCGATTGGAGCTAGACATGCACCTAATCTAATGATGAATCCTACATCTTTGAGAGCTGGGAGTGATGAAAGTACAAATATTCTAGCAATGGTCATATTGCAAAGGTATTTAGGCTATCATTGAAGTCGGGAGAGTAAAAGGAATGTGTTGTACGGTGTAGCTCTAAGAGCTGCTTCAGTTATGTCTTTACATATGTTGGATCATAACATTTTGGGAAAGCAGAAATAAGAATGCTTTCCAGCTGTCTGTAAATTTCTGGAACAAAATCAAGCATAAGATAATAGGAAGATTTTATATGATCAAATAATCACTTCAAGAGTAGTTTGACACAGTGTTAGTTGATACCATTGCAACATTCAAGTTTAGAAGACAATCACTTCACGGGCACAAAAACCTATGACATGAGCACTTTCAAGATCAATAGATTCACTTCAACATGCACAATTTGTACGTCAGGGTTCTCTCAAAGGTATTCAATTTAGGCATCATTTGGGCCTAATGAGATTGCGTGACGAAAAGCCCTTCGAGTTAAAGGACATTGAGTACTCAGCTTGGAAAAAAAAAACATAAATGAGATTCAAAATTTTCTACAATATTAAGATAAGGGGAGCATTGTTAATTTTACTCAATTTTGTTTATTTTTGGCATATTGCGCATAGCAACAGATTTATATTGGATAGCATAGGATTTATAATTCCAATGGTGTTTTTTTATTTCATCTAGATCAAATTAGACGATCATATCAATTCAATAAGTACAATCAATATTAAAGGCCCTTGGTATTCACTTGTCATAGGATCGCTTGATAGACGCCACACAATATCAAGATTGGAGATCCCATCTCAAAATTGATAACTTCGGATGTCATTGCTTTGGAACCGCAACATAATTCTCAAAATTGTTGTCATGACTCTTTTTGCATGCATATTGCCTTCCCATGATGTGTACCTAGGGCTAGCAGCTATAAGGAGAATCTTTCAGCTAGAGTTTTCAAGGAATGACATAGATCTCTCTTCAAATCCTCAAGTGATATAACTGCATGGCTTATAGGATTTCATTAAGGATTGATGAGTTCAACGATACATGTAAGAAAAACATCTTTTTGTAAAGTAATCTCTCTTGTGAGAGATTATTGGGATTCTTATTTGTTTTGAGTATAAGTTTACTTAAAATTTGGGAAGGTTTGATAAGAGTTCTTTCATCATGCACATCATTGTTTTGTGTCTTCAGTGATGGTGATTTCATTTTCTTTCATCTATCATGGACATAGACTTGGCTAAAGTTGAACTATATAAATCTTAGTATTCTGTCTTATTTATTCTGTTCCACTGACATTTATTTTGTCACACATCATACTCGATCTTGGTGACATTTGCATTAGTAATGGATCTCTTGTTTCAACAAATCCTAAACACAATTTTCTAGTTAAAGCACACTTCACGTTAAATTGTCCCCCACTGACCAAGCTCCTGGATTGTAACTACACAAGCATCATGCAGTTTAGCCATTTGGTTTTGCAAATGCAAAAGATGATCTTAATGATCCTTATAACAGCTTAATATTCTCAAAAAGAAAATATTAACTTGATTCACTTCTACCCATCGTATCTTACTCAAGCGGTATTCAAAAATAAGGCTTTCTAAGCATTTAGATTTGCATATTGCTCAATAATGTTCAGGAACATGGACCAAGCCATTCCTGTCTTCACAGATAATCCAAATTAATTACTTCTTCCTTTTCTTCTCAGGACTTGGATCTAGATAAATAACAAAAAAGAAAAACCCAAAATTTCACTGTGCAGCAAGCAACCAGGAATTAAAAGAAAAAAGATAAAAACAAAATACTCCATGAACATCACCAGTAAAGATTTCATGCAAAGTATTACAGTTAAAAGACAACAAGACTATTGAGAAAGGAGAAGTGGTTGATTACAAAAGTAGTGCGTCGAGGAAGCGCTCATGCTCCTCATCCGACCACCTATCTCTGGACTTGGTAATGGTATAGGGCTTCCGCAGCTTCTTGATCGTTCCATCTGCGTCCATAGATAAGAGGTGCGGTGAGATCCAAGTCAAGAAGAAACCAGAAGCATATCATCTAGCTTGGAACAAAAGTAAAGGTGAAACGGAGAACAAGAATGGAAAGGAGGGAGAAGATAGGGTTAGGGCTTCGATGGGTAAAGCAATAACTCATTAATACCTCTAAAATTACTCCAGAATATTCAGAGTTAGGCAGAGAGGAAGAATGTATGGAGCGAGAGAGAGTAACGGATCAAACCTTGGATTAGTACGGTAAATGAAGCGTGGCCGCTTGAATTTGGGGGAAGAAGTTCGGCAGAGCCACGCCGGGTGCCGGCCAAAGAGAGTGCAAGCCAGTTGAATCAGAAGGGCCGCGCGAGGCAAATTGAAGTTCGGTTTTTTCATTTGTACCCGGGAAGTTGTCCTCTCATATTTATGCAATTTTTTTTTTACAATAGGATTAGTTTATAAATATGTATTTCTTATGGGAGTTTTCCGTGGGATTTTGGGAATAACCTTAAAGGGGAATGGGTTCCGCTTTAGGGCGAGGGAACCCGGAAGGCTAACGCCTAACTAGCCGTTAAGAGTCACTGTTTTGAAACGACTGGATGTGAACGCGCGCGTTCGGCATTAGTGTCTTGCTTGTTGCTAAAACGGCCCACCATTGTTTCAATGCTTTAATTGGTTAGTTATGGTGTTTTGTTTGGACTTTGACTTTGTAGTAGAGCATGAGATGTGAAATGAAGAAAAAATATAGAAGGTAAGACAAAAAGGAATTTTTTTGTTGAATGTGTTGTTTGCAAATTTATTGACAATTTTAGTTAATTTCTACATTCCAACCTTGTACCCATTAAGCCTTTGAGAGGAGTTGATGCTTTGATATTTTTTCTTTGGGATGCGATTTTGATATTGCCGACTCAGAGGTTGCAATTTGTGTTGTTCACATGTGAAGTCATCTGTGATGGGCCGCACCTTATTCTAGACACTTTGTCTTCGTAAGGGTAACCATCAAGACTAACCGACTGAGAGAATTCGCACTCTGTCTTTATTTTGGAGCTTGCACATTTGAGGCAGAGGGAGTTGAAAGTTTAATTTATAGTTGTTAAACCACTTGAAGTACAACGATACACTAAGAGGGGTGAATTAGTATTTTAATATTTTTTTTTTTCAAAAAGTTCCCTTTTAAAACACTTAAAACCAAATTCATAACTTAAATTTTAAAATAGATTTTTCAAATCTGAAGCAAATAATAAAACAATTTTTTTGTTTTTGATTTTATAGAAAAATAAATATTTTTGTTCTTCTAATTTTCATATTTTTGCTTTTTTTATTTTAGAGCAAAAACTAAATTCAAAACACTCTCGATATTTTTGTATCACAAAGATGTCAATTCTCAACTTAGATTTGCAGGAAATAAATGCGCGAGAAAATAAAGTGCTGAAAGAAACAATAACAAACACACTATAAATTTATAATGGTTCGTCGACCTTGGCCTACGTCCACTCCTAGGAGTCCTCCTTTCCGGCTATTTCACTAAACTCTTTAGTGTCTCTCCTTTTGCCCCCACAATAAGGCAGAGAATCACTTTCACATTTCCCTAGTGCAGCGGAGTAGCCGAATCCCTTTTACTTCTACGGTGTGGTGGAGTAGCCGAATTAATCCTTTTCACCTTCCCTAGTGAGGTGTAGTTATCGATGGCTTATTGACACGAAGATCAAGGTTCTTCTCGGAGTTACCCTCAAGCAAAGCTTTGACTCATGGAGGAAGAAGATTGATGTTGGCTGGAATAATTGTGTTGACTCTTTCTCACACTCCCTTGATCCCACAAGATTATTCTCCCTCTCACAACTTCACCTTTCTCTCTCCCTTACTTAGAACCATATCTTCAAACCCTTTCTTACAAAAGTCACACACCCCTTGACCATCAAAGAATTTTTCTCATGAAATAAGAGATGTTTAAATAATAGGCTCCAAGAAAACCCTAATTTTTAATTTAGGGGATGTTTGATTGGTTGTAAAGTGAATACAATGTAAAATAAATGTAATGTCAAGTAAATACTTAAGGTTGTTTGGTTTTATGTAAAGTCAATGTAGGGGAACTATTTTTTTTGTTTGGTTTACTGCATGAAAAGTAAAGTAAAATCTATCTATTTCTCTCTAAAAGTTATATAGATAAACAAGCACAAAAAAAAATGATGAAACAACAAAGACAAAAATTAAGTGTTGAGATCTTTGATCGGACAGAAAAGGAATGTCATCATCATCGGAGAAGGAGGCGCTTCATCAACCTCCTCGTTCTGTAGCTCCTCCATGTCGAGCTCTCGATTAGACACATCTAAATCTTCTCGTTTTGAGTAGCATGTTGCGATCCATCTCGCGCTTTGCTCTCCTGTGAGTTCGACCACAATGCATAAGAACACAAAAGGTATTTGTCGATCTATAACTCTATCTCCCCCTTTTGACAAAAAATTCATGGATTTATGAGATTTGGCCAAAAAAGCGGGTTAAAGGGAGAAAGATATTTACCTTCATAGTGAGCAAGCTCTCATAATTGTGAAACGAATGTCGTGCCTTCCGATCTGAAAGGAAGGGATGTCGTGCCTTTCAATCTAACAGGAAGGGAACATCGTCGAAGTCAAATAGGAGCTGAAGAAGCCATCGAAATGAAAAGTGAGGAAGAAATGACAAGCCAGGAAGAAATGACGATGGTTCTGCGACAATGGAGGAGGAAATGATAATTTGTTCCTGTACCTCTTTCTCATACACGCGAATTCCTTTTTAGCTCGATTTGGACAATTTTTACTTTACGCTTAAAATGGCCTGCAGCGAAGAGTTTTGAATACTTTAGGATTTTACATTATTTTAGATTATATCTAACCAAACAATAAAAAGTAAAAAAATTAATGTATTTATTATACTATGTATTTTCTTTTCCTGCAACCAAACAGCCCCTTAGCCATCTCTGTTCTTATAGTATAATATGAAGATCATACAATACGATTAGTTCAATTCTCCCTTTCAGTACAATACGATGAAAGTAGAATTGTATGATCAGTTCAAAAATTTTCACTAATCGTCCCGTACAATTAGTACAATCGAATCACAGTTTGTCCAAGATGAACTCCTAGATGACCAATGTCACACCTCAGGTCTAAAAAGGCTATACACCCTGGCAACACGAGACACAATGAAGTGATAGAAAGTCCTATTTTGTATTCACAAAGAGAAGCATATATATATATACAAGAGATACAACATGACATATATCTACATCATCGTAAATAAAGGAAGTGAAATAAAGAGCTAATTCAATAATAGAAGTTCAAATAGACAATGCATCCAAATAATAAGAATTATGATACAAGCTAAAATAAATATAAATAGAACAAAAACAGGAAAGAAACTACCCAACCCTCATAGTTAAAACCAAAATAAAATATTACAAAAAATAAAATACCAAAACAGACTACTGTTGATAACTCTGCTCCTAAGGTGATGGTCCACCAAACAAACTTATATGACTTGTTAAAAAATATAACATGTGAGTTTGATAAATCAAACTCAACGAGTAACTCATATCTATCAAAGCATAAATGGAAAATGAGTGGTGCATGTAGTATGAACAACCAAATTATATAAGTAATAACCTAAAGTCATCAAAACAAAGTAGTAATGACACATGCCATTTTTCCTATAACAGAAATCTAAATGTTCTAATGCATAAATGTATTCACCAAACTACTATTAATATAAATTATTATAATGCTCACAAGTGCAACCACACCAGATATTATCATATCTCAAAATGACGTATCAGTCATTTATTGCTTCCAAGTGATGCCCACTTATATTTTCTTATATTTGTTCATCTATATATATTATTAGTTTATCATATACCCATCACCATAAAGGTAAACACTAACCCAAGAAAATCCTAATGATTTCTTATAGATTCATCACTTTGGGGGCATGTCGACCACGGCTAGACAAAAACCAATAGAGTTCTATCGACACACACATAATCATACAGTGAAAATACGATTATAAATAATCAACGAGTGCTATATAAATCATTATGACAATCACAATATATATAACCAACAAGATTTACAATATGAGTATCATGCACTACATTAAATAAAATTAATGTGCATGAATTAAACTTTTTACAACATGAATTATTTAAATGCTGAAAGCTTGTGTATCAACAAATCAAAATAATACTATTTCTATCACATGATAATTTCAATATAAGTTATAAATAAGATTTTTTGATATAACGTAATACTAATTAATATTTGAAATATAACTAGCAACATAATATTGGAAAATCTATCGCAAGAAATAAGAATATAGGGCCCCTAACCAAGATGGGTACATTTATCCCAAAAAAAAAAAAAATTTGTTACTTACATTTAGGTGAGCAACATAAAACTCCAAGCCTATAAGATAATCAACCAAAAGGGCAATGACTCGAAGGTCCTACAGGAAAGAACAAAGCAATTATAAACACACCATTGGAAACATTCCTACTAAATAACATTAGCTACCATGATAGCATTAAAATTAATTATCATAAAGATTACTATTAACCCTATAATTATTCTAATCAGATTAAGATGATAATAAGTTAAAAGTTTCCTCCCAGCAAGTTAATTAGTAAAGTAATATTTATGAGGTAATGAAAAGGTCAAAACTATATAATTTAATCAACATGAATAATTAATCACAAATAAAGATTTCCTTCATACAAGGCATTATCCAACTATTAGAAATTCAAGATTGTACAAAATCAATATGAATAAAAAATCAATTCTTATTAATAAAAAAAGAGCTATTTAATTTGGTGACTAAAATTATAAGAAGAAGAAAGAGAGGAGGAGAGGGGAAAAGGGAAGAGTGTGGACACACGATAGGAGAAGGTACTTATTGTAGGCTGCTATTACAAGAAAGGAGCGAGGAGGGAGGAGAAGGAAGGATTGTAGTGGCTTCTATGAGGGAGAAAAGAGGAGTTAAATGATGCCCTATATTCTATTTTGCCTCAAATAGAGAGAGCAACGACCATAACGAGAAAAATCATAAGAAGAGGCGGAAGAATCGCATGATTTGCATGATTGGCGAGAAAGACGTGTGTGAGGGAAAAGAATGCAAGCTTAATTGCATTGTAATTCGGGCAAAGGAGGAGCTTATGTTTGGATGGTTCGACCTGGTGAACCGGTTCGGGTTATTACAACCAAAAATCATCTATGTGGGTCATGCATTATGATCGTAATCGTACTATTTGATCATAATGATTAATTATCTTAGATTTGATTGCTTAATCATAGGGATTAAATTATACACGATTTTAATAAAATCTTATAGTACGATTAGACCAAAAAATTCAAATTTCAAAATACTGCATAATATTAAAGGTGGTGATGATTTTTCTAATTATAAATGATCGTCTTGTACGATTTGAATTGTACAGTATGATTTGAATCATACAATATGATTAGTTCATCTTTATTTAAATTTTTATTTTCTTAATTTAAATATTTTAATTTATTTTTTATTGAACAGTTTGCACAATATGATCCAAATCATCCAGTATGATCTTCAGGAAAATTAAAACTTAAGTTTTACTCCCCCCATATGTATGCATGGTTGTTAAGCTGATATGCACCTTTTTATATTGATTGACTCAAGAAAATAAAAAGTACATACTCTTGCTTAAATCAAACATATATTACCTTGTCTTGAGTCCTAATTCTCAAACAATGCTTGGTGTATGCTGAACTTGAAATATTAGTACACACAAAAAATTATATGCATAATAAAATATAGGAGAAATAAAATATAATGTTATAATATTTATTATCATCAAAATATAAACTCGGGCTCCAAGATTACAATAAGAGTCTCCTATCAGGGCTTTTGATTGCCATCATCTATCGATTAAAAGGTGAGCCAAGAAATACTTTTATGGAGCTTATCATGAAAGAGGGGGCATACCATTATTGTTGCATGTGCTTGTAATCTCTTATGGTGCTAAGGCACGTGAGACTTGAAAGTTTGAGTAAGTTGTTAAACCTAATGCAATTGTCTCAAGGCTAACCAAGAGTGGAGGTGAATTGGTAATTTAAATTTTTTTGGTTATGTAGAAAACTGATTAAAGATTTTGAGCACAATTATAAATTTTCTCAAAGAACTTTTTCAATCATGAAAAATAAATGTACAGAAATTAAAAATGCAGTAAAAGTAAAAACACAGAAGAACACCAAATTTTATAGGGTTTTAGTCCAACAAGACCTACGTCCACTCTAGGAGACTCCTTCTCCAGGTATTATACTAAATACTAGTGACTCTCCTTTAGCCCCACAATAACGCGGAGAAGCCCTTACAAAAACATCTCTTCCACCAACCCGGTGCGATAGAGAACTGTCATCTTTTTTCACCCTCCTGGTGAATCGTCATCCTTTTTCACCCTCCTGGCAAAGGCAGAGAACCCGCTATCCTTTCTCACCCTCCTAGTGATGGTAGAGTACCAACATTATTTATCACCATCCTAGTGACGACAGAGAATCGACATCTTTTTCACCCTCCTAGTGAAGGCAGAGAACCCAATCTCCTTTGATAATCCTCTCTCAAGAGCCTTCAAGTAGGGAAGAACTATGAAGAACAAACAAGAGATCCTCACCGTTGGGAAACTTTATGAATCGCCTCACAAATTCCTCTCACAAGATCTCTCACTTATCAATCTCAAAACACTCTCCCAAAAAGACTCATAAGGCACACTCAAGAGAAATTCGCAGCAAGATTTCTGAGTGATAGTTTTTTGGACTCTTATAATGAAGGACAAGAAAAATTGTCCAGAAAATTGAAAATTTCAAGTTGAACGTACTTGGATCGTACAGTACGATCATATTTTGTACGTACAAACAATTCAAAAAATAATGTACGATGTTTTATAAACCTGATTTCATACTCTATTTAATGCATGTACGAAATTACATCATATAGTATGAATAGTTCAGAACTGAACCCTTTCATTTTTACGATCATGTACGAACCTCATTTCATACTCTGATCGGGGTCTGTACAAACCAACTTCATACAGTATGATTAGTTTAAAATTTTTTGAGTTTTTACGAGATGAACTGGTGTGATCCTCATTTCGTACTATGATCAGCATTTGAGATGATTCACCTTCGTACAATACGATCATTTCAAAAATTGGTGAATTCATACAGGATAAACTGGTATGAGCCTTATTTTGTACTCTGATCAACGTCTGTATGAATCCAATTTCATACAGTATGATCATGTCAAAAATTTCCAAGTCATGATTATATTGACTCCATTTTGGAGGAACTCTTAGTCATATCATCCAGTACGATTATATAATCATACAGTACGTTTAGTTTTAAAAATAAAGAATTTTGACTCACTTCACCAGTGTGTATGTGCACAGTTACTCAATTACAATCACACTCTCAGAGTCAAGAAAAGTAGAAAAATACATACTTCAATTATAAGAAACCCTAACCTAATCTATCTTGAAGTCTTCAACAGTCTGGAGTATGATTTTCCTGAAATATTAGCACACACAAATAACAGAAATAAAAAATATTCAATATATGTTAGGAGAAATAATAATCAACATAAAAATATTTTGGTATCATCAAAAACTCACACATAATATAAAAACATAGTTTTGAACACTAAGTTACAACAATACTCACCATCTATTGGGGACTCGCATGCAACTCTTTATGGAGCTTATCATAAAGGGTGTAGTCTTCCAATAGTGGTTAAGTGGTTTTGACGATGGAAGGATCCTATAGTCGAATATAGTACTGGGGCACATAAGACTCACAATCTATTGGGGACTCGCATGCTACTCCATGTGGAGCTTGTCCACAAAGGGGGGAGTTAACCAATAGTAGTTGAGGCATTTTATTGATGATGGCGTACTCTCTACTTTTCTAGGTGTGGACAAATTTAAATGATAATGATCACTAATGTCAGATTTAGTGTTTCTATAATCAAATATATATACATAGTGTTAATTATCTCAAAAGATAAACTAACACACATATTATCAACTTGAGAATAGAAATAGTTTATTTTCGTATTAGAAATTCATCCTTAAGGATAATATTCACATGCACCTATTATTTTAAATACAAAACTTACCCATGATTTGCTTTAGTCTACATCTAGAAGATTTTTCCCTTATCTTAGTGAACTACGACATGGTCTATACAATACTCAATACCATATCATCCTAGAACTAACATACATGTTCCTACAAAGTTCAGAACATGTACACTGAGGAAAGCCTAGGAAAATTTTACCTGCTAATGCAAACTACTACGCATATGATGCAATGTAATAAAAAGAGACTATGTATAAAAGAAATTTTATTTATTGATTGATTTGATAACTTACAACAAACTCATACTCTATAGAAAAGAAGGGTGGCCAAGCTCCACCACAATAAACCTGAGTTTCTAAGTCTACCATATGTGTAGAATCAAATACATCTGCTTAAGGTCTTTGACCTCCAAGTCTTCTATACAACTCCAAAAGAGAGTATCCTCCAAAGGAGAGGATATTATCTTTTGGAGCCCCATTTGTATGTATAAGAAGATATCTTTGAAAATTTTAAAATTCAGGACAATGTACTACTTGATTTATATGCAATCTATAATTTACAATGACTCAAACATATACATCATTCCTTGGTACATTCTATTTTGACTCTTACAAGAATGTAAAGGACTATATAAAAAGCAATAAGCATGAAGAAATATAAAATGTGCAGAGCAGTTGTGTAATATCCCAATGCTTCTAATGTAGTCCTTAAAGAGCCTAAGTGCACCGACAAAAATTAAAATGTATGATATTCAAATTTCATAAAATAAATAAACAAACATAGGGTACTCTCCAAGTAAAGCACTAGGCAAGCAATTCAAGCCACATACCTAACCTAGACTAGAATGGGTTGTCCTAACAAACCATTTAAGTGTGTGAAGTAGGATGTGTGTCTTTGATATTTCCTATAGGAGTTTAATGTTCAAATTTCATGAGTTTAAAGTGTTGGTTTAATAAGGCCAAAAAGGGATTATTTAATTGAAGTTTACCTTATATGAATTTGGATTTTTTAAAGGTTGGAATTTGATTGTTTAGTTTTAAAGAATTTATAAGTTAAAACTCCAAGTGTGAGAGTTACTAACCTACAAATCCTAAGTCTTACAATCAAAATGTAATCATCCCCGATATATGATAAATGATCACATAGAGCCTTTACAGATTTATTAATGATTTATTGAGGGATAGAGAAGAGATCTTTCAAATAAATGTACATCCCCTCCAAGTGGAATCAAGCATGATGTATAATGTCAATTGATTTATTAATGTTTGGTTATGGGTTATGAATTTTATGTAATTATGCCTTCAACAAGTCGAGACTAGCATAGCACATGAAACCTTAATTTGTTATTAAAATTTATTAAAATCTCCTAATCAAATATGTGAATGCCTTCCTAAAAGTAGTCATGCATCACATAAGGAGATTATTGTGAGATTTAATGTGCATTAAAGGCTTTGAATTTAATCCTAAAATGCCCTCCAAATGGAATCAAGCATTAAGCATAAAAGCCTTTATTATTTGATTAATATTAATTATCAAATTTATTTGATTAATTTTTTAATCAAAAAATAATCAACTTATTATTTTTTTATTTTTTAAAATTTTGTTGAATTTTTTTTATTTTTATTGAAGTTTTTAGAATTTTTAAATAATTATTCAATTTTTAATTAATTAAATAAATTATTATAAACTTTATTAAAAAAATTTATTTCAATTAAAATTTTTAGTTTCTAAATTTTATTAATTTTATTTAAATTTTTTATGTATATTTGAATTATACTTATTATCATTATTTAATTATAATTTAATTTAGGAATTTAATGAATTATTTAAATAACCTAATTATTACATGAATTTAGGTTATTTAATTTTGATATTAAATTAGCTCCTAAATTTATGAAATTGATAACATTGGTTAATAATAACCAATGGATCAATCTCTAAAAATTTGGGATTAATTTAATTTGTATTTTATTTTTAATGAATTTAATTAATTAATTTTTAATTAAATTTTAATGAAATTTGGATCTGAATTTTATTTTTCCTTAATTTTAAATGTTAATTGGAGTTGATTAAAATTTATTTTGCATTTTTGTGAATTTTATTTGATTTATTATGAATTATGGAAGTTTTAACCCTTAATTAAGGGTTGATTTTGATTAATTTTATTTTAGGGTCATTTAATGTCAAATCAAAGTAGAATTAATTCCTAGGGTACGTATATATTGTCCCTAACTTTATGAGGTTTAAGTTTCACCTTTATTGGATGTGTGTATGAATTTTTAAAATTTTCTAAGTTTGCTAACATACACCTTAATTATTATTCTTAGGGGTCACTAAAGTTGAGATATAATCAACAATCATTGTCACCAACCCTTATACATGTAAATTAATTAACAATTCACAGCAAAAATGTGTCCTATGTCTAAGAAGAAAAGAGAATTAATGAATTTCTAAATAGTAAGATTAAATGATAACCTAATTATTTGGAAATTCAACTAACAAACAATCATGCATCAAATTGGCCCAATGATACTATGATAGATGAGGGACATAACATGTTATCATCTAACCCTATTTGAACTCAATCCATTGGATATTTAGAGAACAATCAAAGGAAGTTAGAAAACATTATCAATGCAATTGCTATCTAAATACTCAACAAACACCATTGAATTTATTTTTTTTACTTAAATATGATTATTCACTAGTAGTATAGAATATTTCTATGTAATTATTGAATCATTTTTTAATTAATATTGAATTTTAAAACTCTAGGTTAAGTCATAACCTAGAACTTTAGAAATTCATATATAAAACAAATAATCCTTAAATAATTTCATAAAAATTACGAAATGTGTATAATAGCTTCTTCATCATGCCATTTAAATTTGGACTTAATCAGATATTTATTTAATGAACAATTAAGGATATTTGAAAATATGTATAATTGAAATTATTCTTTATATACTAATTACTATACACTTATTTTATTTTAAGAAGATATATAATTTTATTCTGATGAGAATAAGAGGTTATATGCAAAAATTATTGGAGTATTTAATTTGTAGTAATTTTTCAAAGTTTTCTAACTATTTAAAATACTTTTTCAAAACTAGTTTTATTAAATTAAGGCTAGCGGTGATGCTTTACACATGGTGTTGCCTGATTTGACCACCTTAACAGCGGCAATGGTAGTGTGTCGCACTTTACACACCGTGGAATAGCGGCTAGCCATGGAACAATTATTACGTCCTCTGACCGGACGTAGAGCTATGCTTGGCCGCCAATAACATGTCGCCGCGTGCTCTTACTTTTTACCGCGCGACCCGACGACTTGACCCAGAGCGGAACCCGGGAATGCTATGTTCACGATTTTCTCGGTATTTGCTCGGCATTTGCTAGGTATTGCTTTGCAAAAATGAGAAATACCGCTCTGTGAAGACCAATACCATGCAAATACCGAGTTGTACCGACTTTTTTTACAACTCGGTACAACTCAGTATTTGCTCAGGATTTGCTCGGTATTGCTAGAAAAAACTCAGTACAACTCGGTATTTGCTCGGTATTGCTAGGTATTTGCTCGGTATTGGTTATTACCGAGCAAAATTGACCAATACCTAGCAATACCGAGCAATACTGAGCAATCTTGGGTCCGTTCCGGGTCAGGTTGTCGAGGCACGCGGTAAATAATGAAAATGCATGGTGCGATTCTACTGGCGGCCGAGCCTAGAGTTGCGTACGTTCACCGGACCAAATAAAAGTTCCTAGCCATGCGGCAATTAGTGATTAGCTACTTAACCACATTGGATTTCATTAGAATCATTCGATCCATGCTGTTCAGGATGAACAATTCTGATTTGATCGAATGATAATGATATATCACGCGATTACATGTGGTCATATGAAGTGTATTGTTTAACGGGTTCCTAACCATCAGTCCGAATAGAAAAGATTGGATAGTCAGGAGCTCATCGTCCTCCAATCACTCGAAACCCTACGCTTAGTTATTCTTGCTCAAACTCTTCATACAGAGGATTAAATGGCTTGATACTAAGGATATTAATGACATATGATAAGAGAAGAGAAGGGGAATAGAATTGATGCATTTTAATGTGTTTTACCAAAAGGTGTTTTAAAAGTTAAACCAAATCCTAGGGTTTTTATCTTACCTCAACACATAAGGTTTCAGAAGATGTTTAATGGCTAGTTTTCCTCCTTGAAAGCTACACAATAACTTTGATGAAGAAAGAAAGCTTGGAGATAGCTTGGATGAGAAGTTATGGAAAGTTGGACGGACAAGCTCACGACCACCTCCTCCTCTTGCTGGTAGTAAGCTCCAAATGACTTCGAAATGTTATGGAAATGTTGGGAAAGCTCTGGGGAAATGAAATGAAACTAGTGACGTACTACAAAGTGACTAGGTTGAGAATGAAAGCTCTATGAAGGTTTCAAGTGGTTTTGCCCAATTTTGTTGTTGGAGCCCACTTTGACTGTTAGGATCAATCATGTGGTTTGTGTGGATGCTGGACATCTATCTTTGGCTGGTAGGGAATAGGGAGGTGACTTGGAGAAGGTGAAAATGACTTGAAATCATCCAAAATGAAAGGGACCACTCGAGTTGTTTAGGCCTGCACTAGTTGCCAGGTTAGGTTAGACTGGTGCTTAGTAAGGCTCTGTAGATGATTTGAACAAGTTAAAGTGGCCTAGGTTGGGAGAGAGAGAAAGTTTAAGCAAGTTTGACCATTTAAACCTTTATAATGTTTTGATTTGAATGTTTAACCAATCAAAGAGTTACATGGTGCTGAGGTGGACACTTGGAGAGCTTTGAATACTGTGGGATGCAACTAAAAAAGGTTTGAAGCAATGTATTAGATGTTGAGTGAAGTGTTAATCATGGACTAGTCAAATAGTTAATGCCAACTAGGATAGACCTTAGGAGTACTTGAAATAGTATTGGAATGGGTTGCATAGGTTTGAATAAAGGAACTTGAGGTTTGAGTGAATGGTCAAGTATATTAGTAGGTTTGACCATTCTTGATGTGTTGACTAAGTTAAACCAATCCAAACTTAATTCATGGAGAGATTAAGAGGGTTTGGAACATGCAATGAAAGCGCCCTGAGGTATTGGGATTCTTGATTTGTGTGTATTCAATGAATGGACTCTGTTTGACCTAGTTTGACAAGAATTGGGTTCAATTGGCCAAATCAGTTGTTGACTCAATCAGGGTAATCAGTCAAATCCATTTCATTAGGGGTGATGATCAAAATAAGTTGATGAAGATCATAATTGATTTTGAGCTCAATTGATGACTGAAGGGTTCAATAATGGGTGATTTACTATATGAAACTACTAATGAAGTGATTTGGATCATGATTGAGGTCAAGGAGTCAGTGCACTATGTAGGGTAATGCACTAGGCTACCTGATTGCAGTGCAGGGCTACAATTATCTAGGTAATTGAGGTTCAATGATTCTTGACTGTAAAAGTAATGATTGATCAATATAGTTGAAAAACAATATGATTGTGAATCTGCTGGACGTAGGCTGGGTGTTTGTAAATCAATTGTTTATCATCTAAGTGATTGTAGGTTTATTGAATGTTAGATGTATGAGTAAAACTCATTGAAGGTTGATTGCAGGGTTGATTGATTATAGAGTGTATAGTTGTTGATTAATTGATTGTTGATCATGGATGATTAAAGTTTAATTGAATGTAGATTATAGGCAATATTTGACAATTGATTGTAGCTTGAATGATTACAAGTTGGATGGTTATAGATCAAAGGATTGTAGGCTGTATGACTGAAAAATAATTAATTTAAATCATAAATTAACAATCATCAGTTTATAATCAAATGACCTCATACAAAAATGAGGTCAACACTAGGGTGATGTCAACCTATTTGTATGGAGTAATAAATATTTGGGATATAAAATGGATTACCTCATGGTGATAGGTGGCAAATTTTTTTTTATTTGTCTCTTCAATATCTTTTCAATTTAGTGAATCACTTTTGCCATTTATGGCTTTTTGTTACAAAATTTCATAGCCTTGTATCTATAATTATAATGGCTAGCCGAGAAGAGGATGTTCTAGGATGCATGAGTCTGCATATTAAGGGCATTATAGAGATGAAATTCAATTTTATATATGATCTCACGATTGTACAGTATGATCCACTGAAATTCTATTTAAATAGCCAAGCTAATTCAATTTTTTTCACACTACCCTTCAAATCCTTCCTTCTTGCATTCCAATCTTTGCAATGGCTGGCAGTGGGGAATGCAGTCAACAAACCCAGCGTGCTTCCTCCTCTCGCAACCCTGCCGACGATCATTTTCTGACAGCTTCTGATGAAGCTGCCTAACAAAAATACAAAGAGGCCAAAATCACTCCATCCAGGCTTCTTAACCAACAGGCCCTAAGCTTTCTTGTAATGAACCTCTTCAACTCCATATGCACTTTAATTTCTCCTCACTTTAGCTTACCCTTTCTACTCTGAAATCATGTATGAATTTCTAGCAAACCTTAGGATTAGTGGGGATACCACCATAATGTCCTTCCGTGTGTGTAGTTAGAATGTCAAAATCACCAAAGAGGACATAGGAGTCTACCTTCAATTAAATACCTAAGGAAATAGACCCCTTGCTATGGCCTCTAAATCTGACTTTGACTGGAGTACTGTAAATATCTTATTTCAAAATTCTGCTTTGAATTACCACCAACACTTGGTTCAAACTCTTAATCAAAATGCCAGGGTTATCCAACACGTTCTTAGAACTTCTATCATCCCTAAAGTTGGAGACCGGATAAACATCACTCCACTACTTTCAATTGTCACCTACTTCATAATTTCAAACACTCAAATGGATGAAACCCAAATGTTAATTAATTACATCCAAAATCTAACTTCCATTCAACTCCAAGCCACTAAAAAGAAATAGAACATTGCCTTAGGACATGTGATTGGATATATCTTGGATAAAAATAAATATCACATATCTTGCTCCTATTGACCACACTCAAATCTTATTTTCGGATGCCTCCTTTCAGATGCACTTTCAAAAGGATCAGGAGCTAGAAGACCCGTTGTTTGATGAAGAAGGAGAAGATGCCCCTGCAGCTGATCCTTCACCTACACCACCTCCTCACCACTACTAATATGAGGAGTTCATTCAGCAATTTGACAGACTTGAGACTCACCTGGATCAACAACAAACCCAACATAATAATGATATGGGTTGGTTCAGGGAACAATTTGGGAATATCCAAAAGCAGTACACCACCATCTAGCAGCAGTATAATAGCTTTAGTTAGTTCTTCCAACCACCTCCACCGCCACGTCATGATCAGGATCCACCATTATTCTATTTTTATTTTAGTTTTTGTTGTGATTGTACCTTTTTCTTTTTAGATCTATGATTGCTTGTTTGTACTTTGCTTTATAATGAAATTTCCTATCAGTACTTATTATATTATTTTTTCAAAAACAAACTTTAAAATTAAAATTATTATTAATTTATTTATTTATTTTCTCTATCAAGTGATTCTTGTATTTCTTTCAATGATGGGTTATTTTCTGTGCTCTTTGCTTGAGTAGGATGTTAAACCTAGATTGTTTCAATTTATTAGTTCCTTCATAAGTAATGTAGAGTTTATCCCAAATCTCTTTACTAATTGAACAAGTAGAAATACACATATAATCTTTAGATTTTAAAGCACAGAAAAATAGTTCAAATATATAGCATTCAGTTGGGCTAAATCTCTATCTTCTAAGCTCCATGCAGAAAAAGGAAGTTAAATTTTAATGACATTCACTAATCTAAAGGGTGCATAATATCCTTCTTGAACTAACCTCCACATGCGATAATCAATTGATTATAAGAAAGTGGGCATACAAATTTTCCAAAAATCAAAAGGTATATTATCAAATAAAGGTGGTCGAGTGATTGAATATCATTTCGCAGTATTACAATTACCAAAGTTAGCCATAGATCATTTTTTCAAAAGTTTTCTAAAACTTAATTTATCAATCCTGCTTTCATACCACTTAAAAGTTTGTGAAGGTTATTAAATATCTAAGAACTAGCCCTAGGCTAACCAAGAGGGGGGGGGGGGGGGGTGAATTGGTAATTTAAAAAATTCTTAAATAAAAATTAAAACTCTTGATGGGGAAGCATATTAAAATTACTATAATAGAAAATAAAAGCTTTTCAACCACATAACAAATCACAAAAAATATAGAAATTAAATGCAAAAAAGTAAATAGAAAGAACACACCAAATTTATAGTGGTTCAGTCATTATAACCTACGTCCACTCCCGAGAAACCTCCTTTCCAGGTATTGCACTAAAATTAGTGTCTCTCCTTTTGCCCCCACAATAAGACGGAGAAGCCCTTACAAAATCTTTCTACTGACTTGGTGAGGCAAAGTACCTTAAATCCTTTTTCTCCTTCCTGGAACAGGAAGAGAACTTGGAAATCCTTTTACTCCCTACTGGAGTAGATAGAGAACCTTAGAATCCTTTTACTCCCTCTTGGAGTAGGCAGATAATCTTGGAATCCTTTTGCTCCCACCTGGAGTAGGCAGAGAACCTAGATTTGATGCTGATGAAAGTCTCACCTAGAGCTACCAAGGAACCATAATAGCAACTAGAAGAAGACGGTGGAAACCTTGCTTGGAGCAACCTTTGTGAATCCCTTACAATTCCCCCTCACAATATTTCTCTCTCTCCCAAGTTTTCTTTCTCTTCCTTCTCTAAGATCTCTCTCAAGATGACTTAATAACAAAAGATTTGCCCAAGGACAAATACAATTGATTAAATAATGGGCTTTAATAAACCCTAAATTTTAAGAAATCCATCTTTTATTCGTACAATTTGATACATGTATCTTATGATAAGATAAGTATAATTTAGAATCATCCATCAAGTTCGTGCAAACAAACTATTCGACTTTTAAAAATTTCATACAGTTCGATAAAAATATCGTACGGTACAAACTGTAGAAATTTTCTATGTTCGTTTGGGACGATGCTTGGGATGGCCAACTTCATACTCATACTATCATACAGCACTTGGGATATCGTATCGTATAATTAGTACAAAAATTATAAATTTCATTCGATATGATCATTAGGACAGAGAAATTTATTCTCTATCAATCGTACTGTACAAGATATATCATACGGTACGATTGACGACAATTATTATCCAAGATTTGATTGTCTGATATCATGGGGTTAATTAAGAAAGATTTTATCTAGGGTATATAGTACGAACCAAATTGTATTGTAAGAACTACATATAATTAATATCTTTCTTAACCTCTGGAAACTAGGGTTTTGATAGAGCTCAACAGATCGTATAGTATGAATTAAAATCATACTATACAAGACAAATCACACAAGATGATGACCAAATCGTACGGTTTGAATTATTAAAAAATAAACTCTCCCAAAAGTATTTTTCTCTCTCCCCCTGTGTGTGTGCAAGATTACTCAGCAATGTTATCCACTCAGTTACATGATACGACTCAAGAAAGGAAAAATACAGATTGTAATCCTAATCTACCCAATCTTGAGCTAATCAGAATTGCAAGTGAACAATAGATTGAATTCCTCAAACATTAGTACACACAATACAAAACAAAATATCAAAGAAACAGGAGAAAGCAATAACAGACATAATAATATTTATTATCATCAAAATCATAGTGCTTGAATCATATTTTCAACAACGGTGCCTTGAAGATTATGTTCACATAGATCCTAATTTCTATCAGAATGCTACTAATTTGATAGTTGGCAATAATGGCTGTGATGATAATGGCTTCATTGTTCCGATTCCCTCAAGCTGGTCCATCTTTCCCACTAAAGGTGATGGGTGTATCCTTGGTGGGTCTTAGAAATGATGCATAGTTAACTTCTTCACTTGGCAATTTCTTTTTGCGTGTGGGGGTGTCCCTTTGATCTCCACCTATAATATCGGTTACTACTCTAATTATGTGAATTGCTCGTGGTGGTTTGGGCTTATTGGTGCTTTCTTTTGGAGCTTTCCTTAGTCTTCGCTCTGGATTTATGAGGACAAATTCCTAAAGCTTCCCTAATTTTATGGGCTTTTCGACCAAGTCATGTAGGTGACAACACTCTTTGGTGTCATACCCATAATCTTTATGGATGGCGCAATACCTCTATGTATCTTAAGCACATTAGATCTTCATATGCTGCAATCTCCTGAAGAATTCTTTATTTTGAATGGTATATACAAGTTTTGCTTTAAATACTCTTAGCAAATTATAAGTGGAGTATTCCTGGGGTCAGTGAGTAATCTCTCAGTGTGCATCCTTGGTGCTTGGTGTTGATGGTGCTTCTACCCTCAGAGATATTGGTCAAGCAGGTATCTTGTATTGATCAGGACATCGTTAGTTATGCTGAAAGTTTGGCCCCTAGTTCCTTCTTTCTCAGGACCAAGCTTTCTCTCTGCTCCTCCCCAAAAGAAGGTTTCTTTTGGCGATGGTCACATAGTTTAAGATCAATGGGAATTCAATTAATCGATTATATTATTCAGCGTTGACCTGACTGTTTGCAAGTTCCAATAGTTTTTCAAGCATCTTTGGCTGTTGTAGATTACACACATACTGAAAGGACCTTCCCCCAGACCATGGGTCAGAGCCATTTAGGCAATTACTAGTTCTAGGTCGTTTATGTCAAGCATTTTTTATGGAACCTTAGTATGAAGCTTCTTAGTTACTCACCCAATTCCTATCTAATCTTCAATAAAACTTGTGAACTCTTTAAGAGTCTTTTGGCACTGGTGAATTGTGCAACAAACATTCGCTTGAATTCGGTGAAGAAGGTGTTCATCCCACTAGCTAGGCAAGTGAACCACTTCAGTGTCAAGTCTTTGAGAGTGTTGAAGAAAAGATGACACTGGAGGGCATCATCAATGTCGATGAGTAAAGTTATAGACTCGAAGGTCACTACATGATCCATGGGATCAGTCCTTCTTCAATTAGATTCAAGGTGAGGTACCTTGAACTTAGAAGGTGTCGTTGCTCTTGAGATTGATCAGGAAAAAGAATTGATTGGCTATGATTCAATTTCTCTAATCCATATAGATTGAGGACTGGGATCTTCATTTCTTACCTAGAGGTGAGAAAAGTTGGAAATATAATTTGAGTCATGTGTTCTTTTTAGTAGTTCATGATGAGCATCGAGGTCGGTTAGTCCTTTGGGTGTGTTAGTTGTTCGACTGATTACTAGCATTATCAAGAGTGTTATGTATAGACTTCAAAAACTACTCTTCCATTTCTTGTAGTTCATAATGGGTGGTGTACTCTAGGTTCAATATGTCTACAAGGGGCTTGGGTTGCTTTGTAGATGATGACTTTCTTTCCTTCTACATCAGATCCATGCTCTCATCACACTTGAGATGATAATGAATCATGATTTATCTGGTGGATGATATCGGGTCGTACTTTGGGCCACCTTCGGACCAAGAGTGAGGGGTGGAGATAATGAAGTCAAAATATAAGGAGAAAAAAAGAGAGGTGATGAGAGGAGATCTGGATCAAGAGAAAAGCTTCATTATCTCAGCCAGATTTATAAGAATAATAGATGCAATGTCTCTGAATTATAGAGGTTAAGCTTAAAAGGAAGATAGTACAATGTGTATTTTTCCTTATAGATGAGAGTTAAAAAGAGATCTATCTAAGAGAGATGTAGATATCAATCTCAATCCCCTTTTCCCTCACCCTTCCCCTTTTATAGGGCTTGGGGAGTTATAGTGGATATGTACAATACATAGTAACTGTTCCATCCATCTTTGATGTAGCTCGGCCAACCGTGCCAAGAGAAATGATGAATACCATAAAAAGAGGGTGTGAGTAGGATGAACCTATATATCAAGTTAGAATCAAAAGGAGCTACTCTGAGGTCGCCCCATTATTGTGAGATAAGCGAGTAGTGATTGAATGCAATCAAAAAGTTAGGTCGACATATAACATGAGACAATTGTGAAGCCATTCAGAGTTCTCCCTGCTAATGTGAGAGGGGCAGGTAATGTTTAGAGGTAGTGGGGACATATTTCGAAGGAGATAGAGGTTGTTTGCTTAAATGTTGATATGTATTGGATGGGAGGCTCGACTATGGCTAGGAAAGATAAAGATTTTCCTGACTGGGAGAGGAACTTCTAAGGTCACCCTCACTAGGGAGAGCGACTAACTGGAACTGTTGGCCGAGGCTAGTCCTTCATGCTCCAATGTTAATCTCCTTTTCAACACTTAAGTGAGTCCCTCAAATAGAATGTTCAGAGGGAGCAGAGAGCACTCCTTCTGCTCAACCCAAATGTAACCTGCAAGATACCAGCAAATGGATACCTATATAGGTTATCATGGTTGTATACCTGTAAGTTCTTTAATTTTAAAAATTGTATTTATTTTTAAAATTATGATCTTAAGTGAGTCAATCTTATTCAAATTTTGACATCCTCCCGATGTCTTCCTCATATATAAGGCATCATAGATAGTGTTGGGCCTTCCCAATACACTTGAAAAAGTGTGGATGGTTGGGGTCATACGGCACTACGGCTAGAGTCTTTCGTCCCACTATATTTAAAAATGCGCACAAAAGTCTTCATCATCTGCATGAGCAAAAGTATGAATTTCCCTACCATGTTGGAATAATTTGAATGAAGACTTATTACACAAAATTTTTCACCACATTTGAATAATATGAATGAGCACTTTTTTTTTTTTTTACAAATTTTCTCATTTCATGGGAACAACGTGAATTGGTACATATGTTTGCAATTTTCCCTACCACGTTGGGATAATGTGATCATGACTTAATATTTGGATTTTTAAAATTATACCTTGCGCTTCAGGTGATTTAAGATGATGCAACCACGAGGAAGAGAAATTGCTGGGGTATTGAAAATGCGAATTTTCTTTTTTTTTTAGGCTTTTTTTTTTTACTTTTTATGATGTCCCTTTTTTCATTTTTTTTGATTAAATATATATTCTCTATTTAAGGAGACAAAAGGAGGTGGGAGAGTAGCTAGAGAGAGAAGGTGAAATGGGAAGATTGAGGGAAAAGTCAGAGATTGAGAAACAAAATAGAGAGGAAGAAAGAGGGAGAGAAGCTAGAGAGAGAAACTGATAGTGGAGTGAGAAAAAATAGAGAGAGGAAAAGAGAATTAGAGAGGCCACCAGTTGAAGGTTTTGAGTTATTGGTCGGCGACTTTGCTAGCTGCAAGCGAAGGGCGTTCATTTCCTGAACATAGAAGAATAGGGAATGCAAGAATAGAGAATGGGGGAAAGTTGAATTTGGTTGGTGGTAAGGTGGGTAAGTGCTGTTTATGACAGGAGTGAGGTTGTTGGACTATGAGAAGGGTAGGATGTCAGTGGTCTAAAGAGGCAAACAACTCGGGAGGGAAGAGTTTGTTGTGTGGGGGAAATGTGTAGTTACAAAGAGGCAAGCCAATTTCTAAAGGTTGGGTGTGGAGATGGGTGGTGTAGAGCTACTAAGAGGTTGGGGTAAGGTAAAATGGTGGTTTAGAGGTAGTTTTTCAACAATTATGAAGAAGAGGGAGGAAGGTGTTGTTTTAGTGAGGATGGGTTGCATGACACAAAGAGCAAGGGAAGGGAAGGCATGTGCGGCTATAAGCCGGATGCTTGTTTACAAGTGGAAAGGAGTGGAGAGGTCGGGAGTGTTGGCAGCCAATTTAGTTTAGTGCAGTACTGGATGGAGTGGCAAAGAAAGGAGTAAGTCGCATGAGATAGGAATTGAGAGGGGACGTCGTGCAGGTTAGGCTTGGTGTGTTGAGGAAGGGGTTGACTGAGGGTTATAGAAGGTGGTGGTTTGTAGATGTAGAGAGATACAAGTGCATGAGAGGCAAAGGGAGATACGATTCTGAGAGTGATGAGAGCTATGCATGGTTGTGGGGTTGTGTGTATAAGGGGCTTTTTGGTTGGTTGTAGAGGAATGTAGTGTAAAATGAATGTATTATATTTGAAATATTTTAAGAGTTATTTAGATGAGTATAAAATAAATATAGGTGATTATTTTTTTTTTTGTTTGGCACATAATAAAATGAATGCAGTGTAAATTTCAATGATTATGGTGATTGGTGGCTGACAGTGGCTACAGTAACTGGTGACTGCAAGCAGCTATATCGAGCAGTGCCGGACAACGGTGGCGCTGGCAACGACGGACAATGTCAACCGATGGGCCATGGCCAATGATGGCTGGCGCGCGGTGGCAGTCGGAGGTGGTGATAAGGCAATTTGCTTGCGGTGAAAATGGAGTTCACTGAAAATAAATTGAGTTTATAATTCATCAAAATTGAACTAAAGAGGGAGAAAGAAAATCTTTAGAATTTTACAATACATTTTTTTCCATACAACTAAATATTAATTTTTTTTAAACCCCTACATTGGAATACTTCACTCCCACTTTACTTCAAACCAAGCAACCCCCAAGTGAGAGTCGAGAGTTAGAGGGAGCATGTTTATGCCTTTAGATTTTTTTAAAGTTATTTCTCCAATTGTTTATTCCTACCACACTAACGAATGGAAAAATAAGTGGTTAGATGAGGATTTTGTAGTATTTAATGTGGCTTTGGCAGCCAATTAATGGGATTATATTAAGATAGGATACTTTTTTTTAAATTATATTATTTATACATATGTAAACAAAATTAATATAATAATAATATTATAAAATAAAGCAAAAATAATACCCAAATTGACAAATATATGTGAATTGACCACTCACTCATTTTTCATGCGCCTCAATTTGCATGTCATCACCTCATGCGTGGGTAAAATTTCACTTCATTATATGCCATGCCATGAAAAATGGGTGCCCTTTTTGGATAATTTTGATGGTCTAGATGTAGTGACATTGTTTATTTTGTGAATGGACATCGTTTCCATGGCCTAGCATAATGCCACATGTGTAGTCCGCCATTTTTTACCATCTTCACTTAAATTAATTGTGAGAGGTCTCTCAAAGGTAAATTTGACATTCCTAATGTAATGGTGCAATCAATTTTGCATTTGGATGATGTTAAATTATTTTTACATAGCGTGGCATTGATTAGTCATCTTTTTTGTATCACACAATTGATCGTGGAATGCATATAAGGGTAGAGTAGATGTTGTAATATTTCATTTTACTCCCAAATTTCTTGAACCGAATTAGGGGCTGTTTGGTTGCCTGCAAAGTAAACGCAATGTAAAATAAATACAGTGTAAAGTAAATGTAATGCATTCCAAATACTTTGATGCTGTTAGGTTGTCTGCAAAGTAAACGTAGGATAAATGTTTCCCTTATTTGGTTAGATATATCAAGAGTAAAGTAAAAACAGTGCATTTGTAATATTTTTTTTTGTCATTATAACTTATGTGTTTATAAAAGTAATCCCCAATTATTTAAACTTCGTTTGGGATAGCTTCTTCTTGCTTTCTAAAACAGCTTTTCAGCAAAAAAAAAAAACTAAAAAATCGTTGTAAAAAACAATATGAAAGCTGTTCCACACGAAGCCTTCCAATACTCTCAAAACGGAGCAAAGTAAGGTGTGGCATGGATATTTTCACATGCCAACCAAAAGAAAATGCAATAAAGCCTACTTGACGTTAACATCCCTCTTCAACCACTCTAATTTACTACACTTTCATATAACACAATTTATAAATTAAACGAGATATCACAAACATTTGGCATACCCCTTCCCCTTCTTTTTTTTTTTTATATATAAAGAATGGCATAGCTTTGCATAACTTGTTATTGTTCTTTCAAGAAGCCTCCAACCTTCTTCTCACGTTGACAAAAGCAAATGAGAAAAACATATTTATGAAGTGCCAAATTATTTCAGCATTTTTTTTTAATATGCTCTCAAATCTTCCTTACTTATTTTTACAGCAAAAATTAAGTTACATCCAAAGAAAAGGAACAGAAGTGCAACTATTTGATAAACAAGAAGGACATAATGCAGTCAAGTCAAAGCGAAAAAGTTTCAGTCATTTTAAGAGAAAAAAAATCAAGAAGGAGAACTTCGAATCAAAAAAATAAATAAATAATACAAAATGGAGCTCCTTAATCCTATCTAAGCAAACAAAACCAATAAAATAAAAAACATGATTCCCCCCTTTTTTCGATTGAAGAAAGGTGGAGGAAATGAAATGAAATCCCTGTAACTTAAAATTTTATTATTAATCTGCAACCATTTATTTAAGTTGTACAACTCTTTTCCCATTACCTTCCACTCAAACTCCTCACATTCATAAACAGCATTAATTTCATGAGCTCTCCTCTCACAAAAAATCCAAAAAGAGATTGTCAGCTTGGGAACTAAAGCTGCTGTTTTGCATGTAAAATGAGAAACTTGCAAGTCCAAACGGACAAACATGAGTAAGAAGCATCTCCCAACTGCATGACTTTCTCTGCCGCTCATTCTGGATGTCCTAAATCTTCAACACTCATATATATAGATGATGAAGGCGAAGACAATTCTATTGATAAGTTTTCATCAAGAACAAAAGGGGTCCCTGAAGAATATATCAGCACCAGCACCTCGAACTTGGATCCAATTTTTGGGATACAATAGTGAGTAACCATCAAATATATCTATATATTCTTTAAATTCATTTGCCGGTTCAGCTATGCTGATTCCGCTCAAACCAAGTTGTGGGAAGATTGTAGCTGTGAAGAGAAAAGATAGCACATTCCTCCTAAGAACTGAAAAAGATTAGTCAGAGCAGAACAAAAGCGACAACCGATACCATAAAGAAAGGAAATTATATCTGTAGGGATTCAAATAAAAAATTTCCTCAAAGATTTATATTATATATGAAGTTTCTGATGTTCATGTTCAGAATAAGGGCGTGCAAGAACATCCAAACAAAAAAAAGAAGAAAAACTGAAGAACTGAGTTAAATGCGTCTGAAACCTACATCAAAATATGGAACATGGATTGGGAAGAAAGCAGACATAGCAATGGAAAAAATGTAATCACCAAACAGAATCAAACGGAACAAATTGTTTTGGTTCAAGTTATGCAGTTCAATTTTCATTCTTAAAATGCTAAAAAAAAGCTAACTTATACAATAAAGAAAGTAAACTATATATGTAATAGAAAGTTAATATGTTATTATTTAACATATTATTTTTTTATTATATAAGCAATCTCATTTAACATTTATTTTCACTTTAAGATCAAATTTTGAATTTTGAGGCTTATGGCTCAAAATGCCTCAAAATGCGTTGAAGCTTATGCCTCAAAATGCCTTGAAGCATCTCCCAGTAGCAGAGAAAGTCATGAAGCATCACACGAAGAAGAGCTCCCATATATTCTACCAGAAAAAACAAAACAAACCACATCAGTATCAAAGTCCTGGCATTTAGAGAGCCAAAAATCAAAACGCTATGGCTTACCTTCAAGTAGAAACATCAACAGGGAAACAGATTTATCTAGGAGCTGAGCTTTTGTGAAAAAAAAAACTATGGAGAGTACACTAATCTATTATACTTTGAACATCATCTCCAGCATCAGAACGAAAATAATCAGCATTGTTCCAATCAATAAATCACATAATTCTCATTCATAACATGTAAACAACATTAATAAAAAAAAGTTACAATTAAAAAAAATAAAAATATACCCATTGTTTGTAGTTATAAATAGAACAAATTAACACGAAAAAGTTTATAAATAGAACAACTTGAATAGATATGCAAATCTTCAACAACTTCAATCAGTTTCCTAACTCTTTACGCATCCATCTAACCTTCAAATTTGTAGGTTTTGAAAGGAAAGATGGTATCAGTGTGGGATTTTTTGATAAATTATCATATATCGTATCAACCTCTTCTTTTGAGAAGCCAAGAATATTTGTTAACTCCAACATCAGTTCATTATACATACTCCGAATTTGGTTTGGAGATGTTATTGAGCTCTTGATTGCGTTAGCTACTTCAATCACACTATCAGCCATCAAACAAATACACTCACGGATATTTTGATCGATAGTTGATTTTTTAGACTTCCTTTTCACGCCGCCTCCTCAGTTTCTTTGTTGTTCCAGTAGAATCTTCTATAACTTGCATATCAGACCACTCAGTATCCATTGATCCATCTGCACCAACATCCATAAATTGTGATGGTTCATCATCACTTAAATGTATTTGTTGAGTTCCAAGTGGAGTTTGAGAATTTCCATATTTTGCCCACTCTCCAGTTGCATGTTCAATACCACATGCTATCTCCAATTCTACATAATTTGCAATTGCAATATTTAAATAAGCAGCATCCTTAAGAAAAGCCGGTAAGAAATAAAGAAAAAACTATTAACCAAAAAAATATCAATTTAAATGATGTGATTAAAAAATACCTGAATATGTGATGCATATTCTTCTTGACCCATGACTATCATTTTCTTTGTTTCATCCCAAGATACACCAGATTTTTTCTTTAACTCCTGAATGTGATTCCACACACTTCTTTGATGCCTTATTTGGTACTTGCATTGCTCACCTGTCACCTCTATTCCAAAATTCTCTTTCATTTTTTGGGCTGCACCTTGATACATAGTCCTTGAATCCTTGTGCACTTCGCATATTTTCATTTACAAATTCCACTATTATTTGAAGCAACCAGTTATCCATTTAGGTTTTAAGCTCCATAAAAATTTTTTCCTCTTTGCTTTGGAATTACCGTTCATCTCTGTTTGTGACGAATTCATTCTTCCCTTACATAAAATAGAATTACAGTTCACAAAAGAATCAAACAATAACAAATAATAATAAGCACATCTTTATATAATCAATCTAAATACTGATAAAAGTCACATGTAAATTTAAAAAAAGTAAAGAAACAAATCTAATATCCATCATTTTGCATGCGAGTCCACATGAATTGAGCAATTTCATCTCTTTTATCTAGCCATTCTCGCGAATCATCTACAGCTGCTTGATCTCTTCTTCTATAGTGACTCATTCTAGCACATTCATCCTCTGATTGAATGAACTCATCGCTACCTTCAGTAATTATCCAATTATGCAGTATGCAACAGACAATCACAATTTCAACTTGAGTTTGTGGAGGAAAGTAGGGTTCACATTTTATAATTGTGAATTAATTTTTCAAGGAACCAAATGCACGCTCAATAGTAGTGCGTAAGGAGGAATGTCACAGATTAAAAAACTCCTTTGAATTTATAGGTTGAATAGAACTGAACTCTTTCAAGTGATATCTTGTGGCACGATATGGTGAAATAAAACCATTTTGTGTGGAATAGCCACCATCAGCTAGATAATATTTACCTGCTGGGACACGTAAACCATCTGATCTTTCTAATGCATTTTTAAGCACTGCTGCGTCATGAGCAGAACCTTCCCAACCAGCAAGAATGTATGTGATTCTTAAATCAAAATCTACTGCTGCTAAAACATTTTGTGTTGGGTATGGTTTCCTTCCTCTAAACGCGGCTTCATTTTCTTTTGGAACCCTAGCTTTAATATGAGTTTTATCTATCGCGCCAAAACAATCCTAAATTTGACACAAAGTATATTTAGGATTCCGTAATACATAGAGAAATTTTAATTGAATAAAAATTGATTATACCTTAAAAAATGGCATGAACCTATTACTTGATTTAAACTTATATGGAGTTTCAGGTGGTGGAGGCTTGATAAATTCATTGCGTAACTCCCCTACGACATGTAATGCAGCTTTGAAGTACCTACTAATAGTTTCACCAGAGCAATGAAAGTTAAATCAGATTACTCGGTTACGAACACTATGCTCGAGTGTATGTAATAACATTGCAACTTGTTCCTCGATTCGAACATTTATTGTGTCTAACAACAATCCTCGTGTACGCATTAAATCACATAATTTGAAAAAAAGAGCCCGCGTCATGCGTTGTGTCAACACAGTCAGAATCACATCCATTATACAACCTAGAAAGATATGTGTCACGTTGTATATTCTGTTGAGGATCATAATTTGTTTTTCTTCTCCAATCTTCTGTAATAGTACACATACTGTACTAATTGCTATATAAATCACTTTCATCACATCATTACATTTTTCAATTTCACGGAGTTCAGCAACATCTTCCAATGGCTCAACCATCTTTGTAACTACAAAATTCAACTTAAAGCAAAAACTATATAATTAAATCATCCAATTTCAACATAGCCATGAAAAATAAAAATATGGTAGAATGTAGATTAAGTTATTGCAAAGGAAATACAATAAGAAAAAAGGATAACTGATAGAGAAGGAAAATGAATAATTTTAGTAAATCAAACAATTAAAAACATCTATTTACATATTGGACATAAAAACATATCATTTGGTTGGCTCTAATAATCCATAAATAATGATTATTAAAAAGCTATAAGATCAGAACAAGTTATGGAATCACTTTCTCTATTGCTGATCTTCATCATGAGCAAATCTCAAAAGCTTCATCTCTTATTGATATCAAAAGATCATGCATAACAAAACCAGTAAGCATTTCTCAGCTTTTAGACAGTTAGATTTTAAGAAAAATCAGTCATTTTCTTATTCAAATAGGAGGATATTAAAGAAAATCTATCTTTTTTATATCAGAATGACTATACTAAGACAGCACAAGGAGCTATCAATAACTTTTCAGAGGCATCTAACAGATTTCTGTTAATGGCCAAAGTATCGACCACTCCAAAGCAGCTGTAGCTCTCTTCTCTAAGAACTGCTACACTAAAGCTGATGAAGTTGTTATATCATCATTTGGTTCGCTCTAATAATCCGTAAATAATAATTTCAAACTTCACAAATATTTTCAAAACTCCCACAAAAATAATTAAATCAGATAATTCACATTCAAAATAAGAGAAAAATCATTACTTTTCAAAGCATATTTTCTACATACGAGCAATCAAATTAGTTCTTAAGAAGATGCTAAAACCACTAAAATTTGCTAAAACCACTAGAATTCATCACATCATTAAAAAAAGCTGTAAATTCAATGGGAAAGATGAATATAATAATCAATAGGTATGTCTGTGAGCTCTCAAAAGCTGTAAGAAATTTTTTCGTGGTCCTAAATTAGTTGGAAAATTTTTCAAGTTGACATATATTTAAAAAAAAAAATAGAAGAAGAGGAAAGGGAAAGAAAAAGGAGAAGGAAGGAAAGACGTATACCTGCACGAGAGGAGGTTGATCGAAGGGTCTTCCTCGTTGAAGACGGATGTAGGTCAACACGAAGCTGGACCTTAGCTTGCTGTAGGACTGTGGAAGTTGGAATGCCTTCGGGTGAGAGAGGACGAGGTCCGCAGTAGATGAAGCGAGAGAGAGATCCGGCTTCTCTCTGGGTCGTGTGAATAAGGAGAGAGACGGGAGGGAAGAGATCTTCCACCGATTGGGCTTGTGCTTGTGAATCAAAGGAAATCGGAAGAGGGAAATAGCTCCGTGTGTTTCGGCTTGTGGAATCTGGAGGAGATCGATGCCATGGCCGAAGAAGCGCGCGAAAGGGATAGTAACCTTCAGAACTTGCGAGCTCCGTTCCTTACTTCCAATTAAATGAAGGGGCGAAGTCGAACGAGAATGAAGGGGCAAAGTCGAACGAGAATGAAGGGGTGAAGAAGCTATCGTGCAATCTTACACCTCCTGCGAAGGAACTTTTATTATGTCTGGTGCAAGGACGTAGAGGAACGTCCGGTCAGAGGAAATTTCCCATCAAAAAATTAGGTATTTGCTCGGTACAACTATGTATTATTTGATAATAATGAAGAATATCGTTCTCTGAAGACCAATACCGAGTTATACCGAGTTGTACCGAGAAATACCGAGTTGTACCGAGTTTTTCTGGGAAAAACTCTGTACAACTTTGGTATAACTCAGTATTTGCTCGGTATTGGGTCTTCATGATGGTATTCTTCGTTATTGTTTGATATTGCTCGGTATTTGCTCGGTACAACTCGTTTTTTGGCGGGAATTTGCCTCCGACCGGATGTTCCTCTACGTCCGGTCGGAGGACGTAATAATTGTTCCCTGCGAAGAGGGAGGAGAGGAAGGTTTGGTGGCTACTAAGAAAAGGGAGAAGGAGAATAAGGGTGATGCCCTAGTTTTAACTCACTTAAATTACTCCCATAATAGAGAAGTGAGAGAAGGCGCAAGAGAATCTCGTGAGAAAAGTTAAAATTACAAAATATACAGGATTGGTAGTTTCAAGTGCGTTAGTCAGTCCAAGTTTATTAGGTTCATTTGTTAAATTGGGTTATTACAATTTCTTTAAAATCTAAAATGAATCTTCATCTCTTTCAAAGTTTTTAATTAATTTTAGATTCCATATGTTAAATTTTATTTAAAAAGGTTTTAAAGTTTTTATATTTATGTATTTTTGTTAAGTAAACATTATAAACTATTTTCTTGTGTTAAATTCTAGTGAATATGTTTGTCTTTAGTCGATGTTGTTCAGGAATATCTTAGGAAATCAAGAAAAATTCTCGTGTTTTGAATTAGCACCGTAGCACCGGAACCATAAGCTTTGCAGCATCGTTAACTCCACGATGCCATAGAAGGATGTTGCAGCTCCAAAGTCTCAAGAATAATGTATTTTAATTTAGCTCCCCTACAAAACTAAGGTTTGTGCTATAACGCTTCATAATGTTGCAGCACTAGAAATCAATATTATAGTGCCAAAGCCTTGGGAAAATTAAACAACAATTCAACATCGGAGCACCGACATTGGAAGCATTGTAGTGCCAGATGATGTAAGTGAGTGCCAAAACGTCCAACTTTTGTAGCGCCACAGTGGAACAGTTAAGAAAAAGATGAGTCATGCCAGATTAGTTAACCAATGAACCAGATCAACAAACAACTTTTTTGGGTTAGCTCGGTGCCGCAACGAAGAACCTAGCAACATCGAGGTGCTAGTTCATTTATAACAACGCGGTGCCACCATATCGAGCGTCGTGACCACTGATCCATTTCTGTAATAAATATAAATATTTTTTTAATTTTTTTTAATTTCTAAGTGTACTAAAGTTTTGAATTGTTTTGTTAGAGGAGAGGCTAGAAGATAGTAAGGTACATACTTTAGTGTGGCTGACTAACATTGCAGTGAGAAAGCAAACATTTGGAGAGGAAAGAAGTGTCTTGATCAAAGTTATAAGAGAAGATTCACTTTGTGAAGGGCTCATCTACAGGATTTGTATGGGATCTTTCATTCTATGTGGTATCTTCTTACTCTTTCTACTTGTACTTTCTTACTTTAGCAAGGAATGGAAATTATATTATTCTATTTTTATTCAATGGAAAACTAAACTCATACTTTTGGACTAATACTGTGAAAATCTAAGTAATTATTAATGTAGAATCTTGTGTTTTAAATTATAATTGGTTGTTTTCAAAATCTCTCGCTCTTAATTTAATCTATGTAGTGGCTACGTGTATAATTAAAACCTAGTGTGATATATTATCTCAATGAAGAAATATTGGAATAATTAGGAGAATTGGAATGGAATACTTGTGTGCCTAGACATAGGATATTTAGTCTTCTATGTAGATATAACAATAGTAGGGAGGCCACAAACCTTCCTCACATCCTTGCAAGCTTGATAAAGATCTAAGGATGCACATGCTCTGATTCACAACTAATTTAGGAGAGTTTACTTAGGAAAGCTTAGGAGATTTCACTATCATTACTTTAAAACACTTTATCTATTGGTATCTTTACTTTTCTTCGGCAATCCTCATTCTAGACATTATACAATCTTGATTCTTTGTGTAGGATAATTTTTATATCTTAAAATAGACAATACTAGAATAATTGTGTGAAGCTGAACACTTCCTCGTGGGATTGACACTCTCTGATAAACATTTGTATTACTTGATTGACATGTGCACTTGTATTTTTAGTGGGGATTTATATTTGAATACACATAAGCATAGACCAACTCAAATAACCTGCATCATCTCCACAAATAGTACCCATTAAGTTTTTGGTGCCATTACTAGGGAAGTAATGTACGTTCATATAATTATTTATATATTATTAAAAGAACTCCATATTTAATCCTACTTATATCTTGTTTAGTTATCATATTCTTTTATGAATCTATGAATATGAGACTGTTAATATCTTGTAATTTTTTATTTTGTCAATTACGTTTCAATTTTTTCTTTTGAAATATGTAAGCATACTAGTGTTTGTAAGAAGCCTTTATTATTTGATTTTGAGATTAAAAGGACCCTTACAAAAATAAGAAAATCCAAAAAGACTTTATCATTAGTAATGGTTGAACCAAATCTTGATCATAACCATCCTATACCTCTTAGGGAGTATGTCAATCCTATAGTAGATATAATTCATCAAAGTATCAACTAACCTATTATCCAAGCTAATAACTAGCCCACCATAATTCAAATGGCTTAAAATTCTAATTTTGGGGGAACTCCTGTTTGAAAGTTCTTTGATGGCACTAGGAAGTTTGTTAGGGATGTTAAGCCCTATAGAAGTGGCCCAAGGCTAAATAAAGAGAGTGGTGAATTGGTAAAGAAGAAACTTTAAGCAAAGTACAAACCAAAATCACCACAAACAAAGTGCAGAAGAAAAATAAATGAGGAAGAAAAATAAATGCGGAAGCGATAATAAGAAAAGAATACACCGGATTTATAGTGGTTCGGTCAAACCTTGACCTACGTCCACTCCTTGGAGGCACCCTTCAAGTATTGCACTAAATAAGTGTCTCTCCTTTAGCCCCCACAGCTAGGCGGAGAAGCCCTTACAAAATCACTTCCACCTTCCCCGGTGCGGCGAAGTCGCCGGGTCCTTTGACACCAAGGAGATCTTCTTCTTTGGTGAACTTACCTCGAGACGAGCCTTGAATCCGATGGTACTAAGGTGCGAGTTCGCTGGAGCAACCTTGTGGATCCCCCACCACACTCCCTTGAGTTCCTCCCCCTCACAAGATCTTCTCCCTCTCAAACTCCACCCTTTCCTCTCTCCCTTTCAAGCTCTCTCTTCAAGTCTCTCCCACAAGAATGATGCTCCAATGGCTGCCAAAGACACTTATAAAGTGTCATGCCATAGCTTAATAGAAGCTCTCAAAATGAGCTCATTAATGCAAGGTGCCGACATTATCGTCCAGGACAATAAACATATCATCCTGGCCGATTAGTTCAAATTCAACTCAACGGCCTGGGACGATCAGAAGAAAATTGGTTAGATCGTCCTGGTTGATCTCACGATCATCCCGGCCAATTAGTTTAAAATCAATTTTAATCGCCCTGATTTGGTGCTGGCTGAAGTCAATCGTCCAGGCCATTGTCCTGGCTGATCATAAGATCATCCCGGCCGATGTGATCATATAAATCAACCTTTAATGCTTTCCAAAGACACCAGATCAATTTAGGCATAATTGAGTTAGATAAGTCTGAACTATATAAATATCGTCCTGGCCGATTTCCTAAAACAAAGAATTCCTAAACTGATTATGGCGGTTGATTCTTTCTGAATTATGATTATCGTCCTGGCCGATACATGTATCGTCCAGGCCGATCTCAATGACGGCTGCCTTAATAAGGATGTCCTAATTAGGGTTTCTGATTTTGGACATATCATCTAGGACGATATAAATATCGTCCCGACCGATATTACCAAAAATAGAAATCTTATAGGGAACAACAGGAAATCTTCCAAGTTACAAATCATCAGATGCCACACCAAAATACAACAAACTCAAGAAAGGAAAAAGATTATAAACTGACACAGACCTAGTCTACCCAATCTTGAGCTAGTCCCAAATTGCAGTCTGATCGTGTGGACCTAAAACGTTAGCACATAAGGCAATCGTAGAGAAATAAGGAATGTTTGCTATCATCAAAATCATAAACCATAGATCCACAACAATCTCCCCCTTTTTTATGATGGCAAACAATTTAATTTGAATTTTAAAAATAATAATTTCTCCTAATCTCCCCCTCACTACAATAACCCCTTTTAAAAAAATAGGGGAGTTGAAAATATTTTTTTTTTAATTTTTTGAAAACAGATACAAACACGATAATAGTACAAAAATTCAACGTATAACAAAAATTCAATAATACGTTCTCCCCCTTTGACATTATCAAAAAGAGAGGAGGCACAAACAAAAAATAAAATGAATAGAAGACAAAAACGTTCTCTGATCTTAGTGAAAAAATAAATATTCTTAAAATGAGAAAGTTACCTCTTGGTTTTAATCAAAAACTTAGTAGAATTGGATTGACAACGCATAATCCAGAAAAAGTTAGAAACTCAGAGATTGATAATCCAAACTCAAGTCCTTTAAAAAGGCAAAAAAATTTTTTAATTCAAGATCTAAATCAAGGAATAAATTAGAGAAAGAAACAATAATTTTTCAAAAACTCCTTCCATAAAATATATCTAATAGAAGATTAATGCATAAATTTTTGAATCAAGAATCAAGATTTTCAAACTCAAGTATCAAAAGTATCAAGGGTTTCTTAAGCTTTTTAAGAAGTACAAGAATGATGAACATTAACTTTGTGGGCTCATTTTATGCCTCTTGACAATTGGTTGGCGCACTGCGCATCTTTTGATACACTTTGTGTATTCTATATTTTCAATTTGACGTCTTTTGCGCATCTTTTATTTTTGGCATCATTGGCCAATTTTTTGAATATACTTCCTTTCTTAATTCTTAAAAAAGCAAAGAAAAACCCATCTTAGTGACAAAGTGAATTGCTTGATTAAAAAAATTATGAGTTAGATTCAAAAACTTGCAAAAGATTCCTATGCGATAAATAAAACGTAGGAAGATAAAAATTTTTGTTTCAAAAACTAATTTAAAAGATAAAAAAGATTTTAAATCAAAAGTAGGATAACCTCTTTTAGAAAATAGAGATTGAGAGTTAAAAATAAATGAGTTTCCTTCCTTTGACTGTTTTTAGAGAAGTCAAACACAACTTACCAAAGATTTCAAGAAAACAAATCAGGAAGTATATTTTTCATTTTTAGAAAAGTGAATGTGTGTGTTGATTTTTTTTTAAAAAACTTTCATGAAAAGAAAAAGTTTCAAAGAATAAACAAAACAAAGACAAAAAGATAAAAAAAAACATAAAAGAAAAACACAACACAAAAATACGAAAGGCTTTTAACCATTTTCTCTCTCCTGGTCCGATGCTTTAGAGACCAGATCTGCCCATGAGATTTTTTGCCTTTCATTATTTCCCCAGTTCAAAGTTTGTTTCGCCTTGCCCTTTTCTTTCGTATTTTTTTGCCTTTCATTATTTCCCCAGTTCAAAGTTTGTTTCGCCTTGCCCTTTTCTTTCGTAGGAAAAATTTTTAAATTAGGGAACTGATTTTTCATATGTCCAGGTTTCCTACATCGAAAGCAATTAACGTCAGAAGGAATATGAACATCCTTACCATTTTTACCTTTTTTCCACTTTTGCTTATGCTTTGGTGAGCTTTGTGATTTACTTGACAAGTCATTGCATTCGTCACCAACTAAGCTATCTCTTCCTGTATCTTCAGCTTTTAGAACGATCGTTTCACCTGAATCTAAAAGACTTTGACCCAAACCTTGCTCGTAGGCAATGAGTGAGCCAATCAAATTATCAATAGAATATACATTCAAATCTTTAGATTCACAAATAGAAATAAATTTAGGATAAAATTTATCCAGTAGACATCGAAGAATTTTGTTAACTTTTTCAAAATTTGAAAAATCTTTTCCTAAAACATGCAATGAGTTTACAATTTGAATGAATCTGGTATACATGTCTAAGATCGTTTCAAAAGGTTTCATGGAAAATAATTCAAAATCATGCATTAACAAATTTAACTTGGATTGCTTAATTTCACTAGTGCCTTCATATATGGTGTGCAATTTATCCCAAACTTCCTTACCGGTAGTGCACGTGGATACTAACATAAAATCTTCAGAATTTAAAGCACAAAAAAGGCAATTTAAGGATTTTGCATTCAATTGAGCATTTACTTGTTCTTCCCTATTCCATTGACTAAAAGAAATATCAATTTTAACTCCATTAACAATACGTGACGGTGATAAATAGCCAGTTAAAATCATATACCACATGCGAAAATCAATCGATTGCAAGAAATAGACATGCGAGTTTTCCAAAAATCAAATGACATATTTTCAAATAAAGGAGGTCTGGTGATTGAATAACCTTCCGCAATAGTACGATTAGCCATGGATCAAAATTCAGAAGCTTTTAAAAACTTATTTTATGAATCCTGCTCTGATACCACTTGAAAGTTCTTTGATGGCACTAGGAAGTTCGTTAGGGATGTTAAGCCCTATAGAACTGGCCCAAGGCTAAATAAAGAGAGTGGTGAATTGGTAAAGAAGAAACTTTAAGCAAAGTACAAACCAAAATCATCGCAAACAAAGTGTGAAAGAAAAATAAATACGGAAGCGATAATAAGAAAAGAACACACTGGATTTATAGTGGTTCGGTCAAACCTTGACCTACGTCCTGGAGGCACCCTCCAAGTATTGCACTAATAAATAAGTGCCTCTCCTTTATCCCCCACAGCTAGGCGGAGAAGCCCTTACAAAATCACTTCCACCTTCCCCGGTGCGGCGGAGTCGTCGGGTCCTTTGACACCAAGGAGATCTTCTTCTTTGGCGAGCTTTCTTCGAGATGAGCCTTAAATCCGATGGTACTAAGGTGCAAGTTCACCGAAGCAACCGTGTGGATCCCACACCACACTCCCTTGAGTTCCTCCCCCTCACAGGATCTTCTCCCTCTCAAACTCCACCCTTTCCTCTCTCCCTTTCAATCTCTCTCTTCAAGTCTCCCCCACAAGAACGAAGCTCCAATGGCTGCCAAAGACACTTACAAAGTGGCATGCCATAGCTTAAATAGAAGCTCTCAAAACGAGCTCATTAATGCAAGTTGCCGATATTATCGTCCAGGACGATAGGCATATCGTCCTGGCCGATTAGTTTAAATTTAGCTCAACGGCCTGGGACGATTTGGCGGTTGATTCTTTCTGAATTAAGACTATCGTCCTGGCCGATCTCAATTACGACTGCCTTAATGAGGATGCCCTAATTAGGGTTTCTGATTTTAGACATATCGTCCAGGACAATATAAATATCGTCTCGGCCGATCTTACCAAAAATAGAAATCTTATAGGGAACAACAGGAAATCTTCCAAGTTACAAATCATCAAATGCCACACCAAAATACAACATACTCAAGAAAGGAAAAAGATTACAAACTGACATAGACCTAGTCTACCCAATCTTGAGCTGGTCCCAAATTGCAGTCTGATCGTGTGGACCTGAAACGTTAGCACATAAGACAATCATAGAGAAATAAGGAATGTTTGCTATCATCAAAATCATAAACCCTAGATCCGCAACATTGTTGAGGATCCTAACTTATACTTAGCTACAATAATAACAAGCCTTTATCCCACTATGTGGGGTTAGCTACATGAATCTTTTTTCTCCATTATGTCCAATTAAGACTTAAATTCTTATTTAAATATAATAAAGGAAGGTTATTTCTAATAGTTTCTAACCAAGTATTTTTATGTCTACCTCTACCTTTTTTAACATAAGCTAAATCTAGTACATTTACTTTCCTAATTGGGACATTAGAAGGTCATCATTTTATGTGACCAAACAATCTAAGATGACTCTCTCTAATCTTATCTTCCATTGCAGCTACTCCAACCATTTCCAGTCTATTCTCATTTTGTATCTTATCTTTAAGAGTAAAACTACTTATCCACCTGAACATCCTCATCTCTGCAACACTTAACTTAATATTATGCTTCTCTTTTAATGACAAACATTTTGTACCATAAAGCATTGTAGGTCTCACCACCATCTTATAGAATTTTATCTTGAGTTTGAGGTGGACTTTTATATTACACAAGCCCGATGTCCTCATCCACTTCAACCATCCAACTTGAATATACTAGTAATATCCCCATATATTTCTCCATCACTCTGAATAATAGACCCAAGATATCTAAAATGTTTACTATTATTAATGACTTGATCACCCAAAGTCATAATCTCTCCTCTAGATCTATTACTACTAAAATTACACTCCATATATTCAGTTTTAGATCTACTCAAATAAAAACATTTAAACTTTAAGGTTGACCTCCATAATTCAAATTTACCTTCAACTCCCTCTCTAGTTTTATCAAGATGAAGAATATCATTAATAAAAAGTACAACCTCTTTTAAATGTAAAATTACACTTAAGTAGTTTCTTAGAAATCTATGTAGAATTCAAGTATAATATAGTTAGCAATGATGCTATTAGACTTTATTAATTTTAATTTTCTCTGAGGGATAAACCTAAGATTTAGTTGAATGCCTTGCCCCTAGGCTTTATAACCACTTAGAAAGAGCTGGCACATAAGTTCTTAGCAAAGTATTTTCTACCTTCTAAAACTACTAAGCATAGGAATGATATTACTTCTTTTCCTAGGTTAAAGGATTGTCAATTTATGAGAGTTGGGAAAGATTTAAGGAGATGCTTAGAAAGTGCCCTCGTCATGCTTAGCATGATTGGTTGGTGATTTAAACTTTGTATAATGGGACTGTTAGATCCCTTAGGTCAATAATTGATGTTGCAATTAGATGTTCTTTGATGTCAGAGCCCTTTAAAGAAGCATATCCCTTGATAGAGGAGATGGCAACAAACAATTTCTAGTGGCCATATGATAGAGTGAATCCTAAGAGAGTAGTAAGTGTCTATGAGTCGGATGCTTTGTCAATTTAGTTAGATTAGGTAATTATCATGTTTAAGAAGTCAGATCATTTTAGAGATAGTTTAGTCTTAGGATCTCATATGCATTTGGATGAGCATGATTTGAATTCTACCCATGAGTTTAGTACTCAAGGGATTGAGAATGTATAATTAATTAAAAGATAAAATAGTATATATTCTAAAACTTATATTCAAGGTTGGAGGAATCACCCTAATTTGTGTTGGAATAATAATAATGGTGGAAATAAGTGAAATGCAAACCAATCAAACCTGGTAGGAATTGGAATTATCCTCAACCACTATCAGTGAACCCTAAACCTTCTTATCCCCCAGGCTTTAGTCAAAATAATTAGTTCAAAGATAAGAAGACATATTTGAGGACTTAGTAAGTCAAATGGGAAACCAATTATAGAGTTAAGATGCTTTCATTAAGAATTTAGAAAATCAATTAGGTCAGCTTGTAATATCCTTTAGTATTAGGTCAAATGGCACCTTATCCAGTACTACTGAAGTTAATTCGAAAAGAGAAAGATTGTAGTTGGAGAATTTGAGGAGTAGTAATGATACCACCCAGCCAAAATGAAATATCTAGGCAAGTCTAGATGAAGATATAAACTTAGCGTTGATGGGAGGCAATCCAAATTATCAAAGTGTATATTTTTATTACTATTGCACTTTATTTTATTTGTTGTTTATGTTAGTTAGTTAAATTTCCATTAATTAATTTTTTTATTTTGCTTAACTATTGAAATGTCCTCCAAATATTACACTTTGATAATTAATTTATCCAAAATAAGAATTATACAAAATTATATATGCTCAATTGAATAAACATAGAATAACAATTTATAATTTGAAATCATCACAATCAACTATAGAAATTTATCTGAGTTAATAATTTAATTTTGAACTTAAATGCTACAACACTTAAGCTCTGACTATTGATGACATGATTGGATAGCTAAGTTTAGAAAAAGAAATTACTTAGATTAATTTAAAAAATTGATTATAAACTCACATATGAAATTAGTATACTTTCACAATCTTTACATAATTCTAAATTCGAATTTCCTAAAGGAAGAAAGTTAATCAGATCTTCAAAATTATTACTTTAGTACTCAAGTGCATTAAAAAGAAAAGAAGTGAAATGAAAGAAAATCAAAAGAAAAATGGGTACTATAATATAAAAAATTGGTATATGAGGATATTAAATTTCTAAAAGGATCCTAATACATAGTTTTAGTGAAGAAAGTATAAGTGAGCTATTGTATATGAATGTTTATAATTGAATATCAAAATTAACTATTGCACAACCAATTCCTAAATGATAAACTATTTAATCTAAACCAGTAAGTTAACATTACACTTACACTTGTAGTAGATGAGTTCAATTTGAATATTAATGAAAGTGCATACTTAGGATGATTGTTCATGGTTTGTTAAATTAAAATTATCATTATTTGATCATTTCAATTCACATCAAAATGACGGAGTATTATCTTATATTTTAGTCAATTTTAAATTACAAAATTTTTATTTGAACCAATGAAGCTAATGAAAGGTGTAAACTTAATTATTTGAGGACAAACAAGGGTTTAAGCTGGAAAGATTTGTTAAGTGAAAAATATGTAATATTATTTTGTGTTAAATTATATAGAATATGTTTATCTTTAATCGATGTTGTGCATAAGTTTATAAGGAAATAGAGAAAAATTTACAAGTATCAAAGAAGTGCCGCAGCGCCAGAATCATAAGCATCATAGTGTCATTAACATCCTGATGCGACATTGCAACATTGGCGTCTCAAGAAAAATATCATTTAATTCAGCACTCCTGTGGAACTAAGGTCAGCACTGTTAAGAGCGTTGCATGTTACTAAACCTGTATAATCATGTGAGTTTTTGATGATTTCAAAATCCTATTGTTTTGTTTGTTGTTTCTTCTAATCCATATTGAAAAAATTTCTTTTTGTGTGTACTAACATATTTTTTAGGAAATGTTACACTCCATACTGCTAAAGACTTCTAGTTCATTTGCTAATGTTTATTGTGAGAGAAGTCTGTATTTTTTATTTTTCTTGAGTTTGAGAGAGTGTGATTGTAAGTTGGATAACTGTGCACACACACAATGGGGGAGTGAAAACTTATTTTTAAAATTGATCGTACAGTACGATATTGTATCGTACGGGACAATCTGTATTTTTTCTTTCCTCCACAATGAGCCTATCTGTTTGGAAATTTTTCTAAGTCCAGTTCATATGGGACGAACAGTTGGTACGAACGGCTATGTTGGGTTCGTACAACTGATCGTTCAGGACAAAATCTTTGTACGAGCAGCTCTGTTATGTTCGTACAACGGATCGTCCAGGATGAAATCTTGGTACAAACGACTCTGTTAGGTTCGTACAACAGATCGTCCGGGATGAAATCTTGGTACGAACGGGTCTGTTGGGTTCTGTTGACCTATTTTCTCACCAAACCTAGGTCTTGGGTCAACCTGGTTGACCAAGTCAACTTGACCCAAATAGACCCAATCGGCCCTTTTGAGCCTAATTCAAGTTCTAATCAATGCTAAACCCAATTCAAGACTCAACCCTCACCCCCTTGACCCAATTGACTAGGTTGACCAAGTCCAACTTGGTCAACCCAAGTCTAAAGGAGTCAAATCAAACCCTTTAAAACCTTTTAAACCCATTTAAGGCTCTAAATAAATTCTTAATGGGCTTTAAGACTCAAACCACAACAAAGTATATTGATTTCCTTCTTATTAAGCTCTAGATCTAATCCTAGCTATTGGATATAGGGTTAGGGACTTTAAATAAGAAGAATTGAGGTGTTTTTTGGATCTTTTTTCTTTGCTCTCTCTAGATCTCCAAAGCTTTTGAGATTTGTTTGGAGAGCTTCCACAACTTCCTCCCACATCCCTCAATCCAAATCCACCAGAGAAGGACCGCCAGCGACGAGATCTCCGGCCAACCGAGATCAAATTCATTCCAAAGCTTCTCCAGTCCGATCCAAGGCCTTTCGAAGCTCGACTCCAACTAGAAAGTTGTTGTGTGGACAATCTACAAGTGCAACCATCCCTTATACAACCAAATCCATCAATAAACCAAGGCAAAAACTCAAACCCTAGTTTAGAACACATGGAGTTAATTAGCTTTTCGTATATCGCGTTTTAGACCGCAAAACGCAGACCACATGAATGCTCTTCATATCTAGAGGTTAGGTTTAAAATTTTATCAAATTCTATCGTGTCATTTGCGAGAACGAGATGAAAATATGAGTCTAGGGCTCGGGCTGGACTTCGTTGCAACTAGAGGATTTTGGGACCGTTGATCCCAGATCAACAGTCACAAAGCCTTTGGTTCGTAGCTTAGATCGATCGTGTATCCAGATTTGTAGGTTCTACAGGGTATTCGGCTCGATTTGAGCTGTTGAGCTACACGGTGTTGGATCTAACGGCAGCGGAAAGCCGCAGTCGTTTTAAGTGACGTGGGGCCCGTCGCGCCAATCATTGGGATAGCGCGGAGGCACAATCATTGCCAATGATTGGCCGTGATTAGCACGGCCAATCGTAGGCCGCTACGTGGCTAATCCGCCGCCATTGCCGACTTTTATTTTATTTTATTTTAAATTCTATTTTTTAATATATTATTTAAATAAAAAAAATCAAAAATTATATTATTATTTAAATTTTATTTTATTATTATTATTATTATTATTATTATATAAATTATATTTTTTTTAAATTATATTTTTTTTATTATTATTATTATTCAAATAATATTATTATATTAATAATAATATTATTATTTTAAAATATTATTATATTAATAATAATATTATTATTTTAATATTTTTATTATATTAATAATATCATGATTATTTTAATAATATTATTATTTTAATAATATCATTATTATTTTAATAATATTATTATATTAATAATAATATTATAATTTTAATATTATTATTATATCAATTATATTATTATTATTCTAATATTATTTTTTATATTAATAATATAATTATTATTTTAATATTACTATTATATTAATAATATTATTATTTTAATAATAATCTTTTTATGTTGATATTATTACTATTATGTTAATATTATCATTATATTAAACATAATATTTTTTTAACATTATTTATATTATTTCATTATTATAACATTATTATTGTAATTAGTTTAAATATTTAATATTATTAATAATTTTATGATTATTTAAATATATTAAATATAAAAAATTTATCTTTTCTTATTTAATCAATCATTCCTTTTAATTATTTTAATTAATTAAATTATTTAAGTTTTCTAACTAATTAATAATTAAATAATTAATTTATTAATTCCTTAATTCATAATAATTATTTTTTCATATATATATATATATATATATATATATATATATATATATATATATATATATATATATATATATATATATATATATATATATATATATATATATATATATATATATATATATACAAATATCGTTTTCCATATTTTATTCATTAATAATTATTCACTAATTTTTAAATTATTTTAACTAACTAATTAATTAAAATTATTTAATTAATAAAATAATTTAAAATCTTAATATTTTAATTAAAATTTTATTATTATATTTTAACTTATTTAAAAATTTCAGAAAAACATTAATGTCTATTTCAATTCCATTTATTTATTATTATTATTTTAAATCTTAATCATTTTAAAATTATTTTAAAATTACTTTTAATTATTTTAACTTCAAAAATTCATAACTTTCCTGTTTTAAATCGAATTTCGACGCACAATTCCTTGAATATTTAAAAAAAATATAAACTTTAGTTTGAAACTAATTTTTGGATTCATTTCTGTTGAGATTCGTTCGCTATGAATTAGGTTGTTAAACCTAAGTTTATGTCCCATGGCTATCCAAGAGGGGGGGGGGGGGGTGAATTGGTATTTAAAAAATTTAAATTTTAACCCTCTTGAGTATGTTGAACCGAAAATAAACTTTAAAGAATTTTTAGAAAAAAGTTTTTCAATCACAATTTTTGGAACAAAAATAAAATGCAAAAAATAAAAAGCAATAAAAATAAAAGACACAAGATTTATGGTGGTTCGGTCTAAACCAGACCTACATCCACTCCCCGGAGGCACCCTCCGAGTATTGCACTAATACCATTAGTGACTCTACTTTAGCACCCACAGCAAGGCGGAGAAGCCTTTACAAAAACTCTTTCCACCACTTCCTGGTGCGGCAGAGAACCATCTTACTTTTACACTTATCCCCAGTGTTGGCAGAGAACTGTCTGTCCTTTCACACTCTCCTAGAGTGGGCAGAGAACCCTTTATCCTTTCACACTCTCCTAGTATGGGCAGAGAACCCGAGGTTGTTCACACTCTTCAAGTGTCGGTAGAGAACTGGATCTCCTTGATAGATCTTCTCACAAGAATTCTAGAAGGAAGAAAGAAAAGAGTGAAGTAATCCCAAATCACAAGTAGAGATTCTTACCTTTGAACACCAAGCGAAGACTTCACGCTTCAATTGCAGGAATCCTCCTTCGAATGCTTTCTTACACTCTCTCTTTGACTCTTCTTTCAATAGGCATGAAGATCAAATGACAAAAAGATTAGGTGGCAGTCTAAATTGGACTATATATAGGAGAGACAAGAAAAATCGTCCAAAACTACAAATTTTTCAAGTCAACACAAAATGAATCGTCCCGTACGATCGTGGATCATATTGAACGATTTTACTTAAAGTGTCGGAAATGATCCTTATGTATATTGGTACGAACTATGTTCATACACGATCATCGTCCGGTATGAATTAGGTTCATCTGGTACGCTCCGTTATACATAGGTTAGTTCTCAAATAATTGCATAGGCATAATCAGTTTTGGTAAGTCGGTTCACATCGTCCTTGGACGAACAGGACTTCGTCCGGACGAAAGTTTTACAAAGAGCAACTCATCCTGGCACTATAATGAACTTCGTCTGAACGAAATTTTTACATAGAAGAATTTGTCCTAGGACGATTTAGATTTCGCCTGGATGAAATTGTTTACAGCGAAGAAATCGTCCTGGGACTATTTGGATTTCATCTGGACAAAATTTTTACAGAGAAGAAATCATCTTGGGATGAAAATAAATTCTTCCTGGAAGATCAGGACTTAGAAAAATTTTCTCCAACTCCTGTTCGTTTCATTGCTCTTACGGAGAGAAAACTGACCTGATAGTCCCGTACGAACTAGGTTCATCCCGTACGATCAGTACAAATGTGTGTGTGCGTGTTTTTATTCACTCAATTACAATCACTCCCTCTCAATTCAAAGAAAAATTTAGAGCTCCAATTTGCACAATATTATATGCTGAATTTGATTTGAAGTCTTTATAGTTTGAAGTTCAATTTTCCTAAAATGTAAGTACACATAAGAGCAAAAACAATTCTTCCAAAAAGTGTTAGAAAATAATTACACATAAAACAATAATATTTTAAATCATCAAAACAATGCAAGTTACAAGAATGTAACATATGCAAATAGCAACTTTCTTAATAATCTCCCCCTTTTTTATGATGAAAAAACAATTATTATTTGTCGAATTTCAAATTCTAAGAATCTCCTAAACTCCCCTTGAATTAATGAGCACATGAAAGTAAGGGGTCAATGAACAAATTTTTTTTTTTTTAATTTCTTTTTTAAAAAATTTTAAAAACACCCAAGAACGAACAAAACAACGAACAAGACAAAACAGACAAAACTCAACGACACGATCACAACAAACAATTATTTCTCCCCCTTTTTGACAACAGCAAAAAGTCAAGAAGAAAAAAGAACTTGAAATGCAAGCAGACATATGAAAATCATTTGATAATTCATTATTAAAAGTGATTGTAATAAAGTTATGCAAATAAAATTAGTACATTAGAAAAATCATATTAATTCATAGAATTCAAGAAGAGACATAACTTAGATAATAAAAAAAAATTTATCAAACAACATGAATCAATTTAGACATTTAGATAGAGACATCATTGCAAAGAGGATGAAAAGAAAAATTGTATTTTTAAAATTCAATATACATGAATGAACATAAGATCAATTTGAATGAGAAGATTAAAAGAGTCTGGAAAGAAATAATTACCACAAGTAGCGTTTTGCGCATATTTTTCATATTTGTGACACACTTTTGTGCAAATTTGCATTTATTGGGCTTATTTTGTGCCTCTTTTTCACATTGCGAACCATTGCGCATTTCTTTTGATTTTTGTACATTTGTACATTTGTCAAGAGTAAATGTATTCTTTCCAAAGTCATTAATCAAAGTTTACAAATTAATCTAGGTGCATAAATATTAATTGAAGAGTGAAATACAAAATAAGAAAAGCATCACAATTGCAATAATAAATTAATGTATTCTAAACAAGAGACATGAAATTTGGCACTCTTAATTATTATCAAGTTATAAGAAAAGCTTAAATTTAGAAAAATTAGATTATCTAATGAGTATGATTTTTTAATTTGCATTTTAAGAATTATAGCACTAATAAGAAAATAAAAACCAAAGATTTTGATAGTTAAACACACATTTCAGAAACAAGATAAAGACAAGACATGTTTACTTATATTGATATCAAAAAGATATTACAGTCACTACAATCGATATCAATACACACCATCTAGATAAAAACAGAAAATACATCTAAAAATCCATCCAAAGAAATACAACAAAACAACAACAAACACATGAACCATAATAACTCAAACACAAAACAGAAAGTGCAACAATCACTCGGACAGTCCCTAATCTGGAGGAGGAGGAGGAGGTTGAGCATTGAAGAAGGTAAAGTAACTGCTTACCATAAGCATGTTAATATTCAAATCATTTATTTGCTCTCTTATGAAGCCCATATCCTGATTGTAGCAATTTTCAAATTGATCAAAAATTTGATCAAAATGAGTCTCTAGCTGATTAAATCTTTAAACCAAATTTTGATAATTTGTATCATTGGTCTGTGCTGGTTCGGCTTCAGGTTCCTCTTCGGTGTCAATGATGACGTGTGCCTTACTAGTGTCATCATTTTTGAAGATTGCTCTGAATGATGCATCATTGTAATAGAGCAAATCTTCAAACTCCTGATTAGGATGAATCAAACCATACTTCTTCTCCAGATTAAAGGCAACTAGATGTCCTAAAGCAATATTCCTTTTTCTTTTCTGATCAGCATGACCTATTTCAGAAAGCCCAAAAAGATAGTCGAGAATTAACTGGGCTTCATCTATAGGTTTTTGTGTCATGACCATAAAAGTGACCATAGAAAGAAGTGGAGTTATGTTCACTCTATCACCAGCCTTAGGGATAATGGAAGTTCTAAAGACATGCTGGATGATTCGTGTAGTTTTCACAAGACCGGATACTCTAGCCACATGTTCATTCACATTATTCCCTCTAATCACTAGATTGATTTCAGACCACGAATAGTCATTGATAGTGATCATATAATTTGCTCTTTCCCCTTCAGTTCTTAAGTTTATAAATGCTCCTAAGTCATGCTTAGTAATTTCTACTTTTTGTTTAAAGACAAAGGAGTGGACTACAGACTGACGAGGGCCAAAGAACATATTGGCCAGGAAATAGTGAAAAGTCTCTGTGTTGTAAGGGTGGACCAGAGTATGAATGAAACCAAATTGGGTCGAGGCGAACAGGTTCATTACCTGGAAAGTAAGATTTTCTTGAAGTAGGATCCTAGAGGGTGTAATTTTGGCAGAGGCAAATCAAGGAAAAGATTCATCATTTTCCTTAGATAGAAAGTTCTCTGAAGGATTCCTATGTGGTTTCTTTGCTATGACCTTCTACCTCTTACTTGAACTAGCCATTTGAAAAGGGCTGATCTAAAGAACAAAAGAGATTAAAAGTGATGTTTAGAGTGCGACAGTTAAGTTCAAAAGCCTGCCAATTTATTAAAAAAATGGCAAGTTCGTATTGGACGAAAAAAAATTTGTCCCGGATGAATAAAAAATTTGTCTCGTACGAAATGTTTTCGTACAAACGATTCAATGCATCAAAATGAAACGGCTTGTCGTAATCAACACAACTTACGATGCATCCTTTTGTACAGACTTTTGACCAGTCTGATCGTACAGACGAACACGTGTTCGTCTAGGGACGATCAGAACTTATATCATTTTAATGGAAGTTGAAACAGTCCCCTACATCGAACCGACATGTGTTCGTCCAAACGAACCAAAGGTTCATATAGACAAAGTTCATATTAAAAGCTGTCTTATCCATTCAACCGTTTCATTCATTCGTCCCATCGTTTGAAAAATATTTCATCCCAGACGATCTTGACAATCGTACAGACGAAGTACATTAAAAACTGCACTTAAAACAGTTCAAAATTTCATAGTTTATCATACTACACAAATCGTCCTGTATGAAACGATTTCGTCCCGGACGATGATGACAAAATTTTTTTTGCACTCAAACAAAAAAACTACAATTCAAAAATAAAACAAAATGAAATCATTCACACAAATCAAAACTAAGAAACACAATAAAAACAAAATAACAAACACAAAAACATTAACTAGAAAAACAAATATCAATGTTGCAGAAAATATTTTTATTTAAGCATTCAAATCAATCACACCAAGCCTTGTTCTTAATGCACTGAAAGTATTAAAGGCTAATGGTTTTGTAAAATGTTTGCAAGTTAATTTTCAGTAGAAATATGAGTGAGTTCAATTTCTCCTTTGGACACTTGATCCCTTATGAAATGATGTCTTATGTCTATATGTTTGGTTCTTGAATGTTGAATAGGATTTTTAGAAATGTAAATAGCACTAGTGTTATCACAATAAATTGGAATAGTGCTTATAGACAATCCTAAATCAATCAACTGTTGTTTCACCAAAGTACTTATGCCAACTTCCTAATGCAATGTATTCAGCTTGTGCAGTAGATAGAGCTACTGAATTTTGTTTTCTATTGGACCAAGAGACTAAAGACTTTCCAATAAATTGACATGTTCCAGAAGTACTATTTCTATAAACTCTACAACCTGCAAAGTCAGAATCTGAATATCCAATTATTTCAAATGAAGTGCTAAACTTAGGATACCAAATTTCTAAGTTCTGAGTTCCTAACATTTATCTCAAAATCCATTTCACTGCTGCTAAATGTGATTATTTTGGATCTGATTGAAATCTAGCACACAAGAAAACACTAAACATGATATCAGGTTGGCTATCAGTCAGATACAGTAAAGATCTAATTATCCCTCTAAATTTTTTTTGATCAATAGTTTTTCCCTTAGGGTCCTTATCCAACTGAACTGAGGAACTCATTGGTGTACTAACAGGTTTAGCATTGTCCATTTCATACTTTTTGAGGATATCCTTAACATATTTAGACTGACTAAGAAATGTACCTTCCTCAATTTGCTTAATGCTAAAGCCTAGAAAGTAACTTAAATCTTTCATCATACTCATCTCAAATTCACTACTCATTATTTTAGAAGTTATCACAAAGATTTTTATTTGAAGATCTAAAAAAGATGTCATCCACATAAATTTGCATAATGAGTATATCCTTTCCAAATCTTTTAAAAAAGAGAGTTGTATCTACACTTCCTTTTTTAAATGATCTATTAAGTAGAAAAGTGCTCAACCTCTCATACCAAGCCCTAGGTGCCTGTTTCAAATCATATAGTGCCTTTTTCAACTTAAAAACATGATTCGAGTATTTAGAATTTTCAAAACCTGGAGGTTGTTCCACAAAAACTTCCTCTTGAATTACCCCAATCAAAAAAATACTTTTCACATCCATTTGGTACAATTTAAATCCTCTAAAACAGGCAAAGGCTAACAAAACCCTAATTGCTTCAAGTCTAGCTACAAGGGCAAAAGTCTCCTCAAAATCAATACCTTCAATATGATTATACCCCTTAGCTACCAATCTAGCCTTATTTCTAATGACTACTCCTGAGTCATTCATTTTATTCTTGAACACCCACTTTCTTCTAACAACAATTTGATTCTTTGGCCTTGCAGTTAATTCCCAAACTTCGTTCCTTATAAATTGATTTAATTCTTCTTGCATAGCCAAAATCCAAAATTCATCTGAAAGTGCTTGATCAAAATTAGTAGGTTCTGTGGTTGAAATAAAGGCAGAATGTTTGACTTCTTTGTTTAATCCATGCCTAATTCTTACACCCACACTAAGTTCACCAATTATCAACTCCTTTGGGTGGTTTCTAGAAAATCTCAAATCTCTACGCAACGTGTTTTCAATCTCCAAATTTTCTTCCAAATTTTCTTCCAAATTTATTCTTTCAATCTTTTGGGAGTTATCCTCAATTTCATCATCTACAATATTTGGCTCTTCTAAATTTTTTGATTCATCGAATATAACATGTGTGGTCTCCTCTATTCTCAAAGTTCTTCTATTGAATACTCTAAAAGATTTTCCAACACTTGAGTACCCAACAAAAATTCTCTCATCTGATTTTGGATCAAATTTTCTTAAGGCAGATTTTCCATTGTTATGAATAAACACATTGCAACCAAAAATATGCAAATGAGACAAATTAGATGTTCTTCCTTTTAGCAACTCAAAGGGTATTTTATTTAAACAATATCTCACATTCACCCTATTCAGAACAAAGCATGCTGTACTAACCGCCTCAGCCCAAAAATATTTAGGAAGTGAATATTCTGCCAATATTGCTCGGGCGACTTCTACTAATGTTCTATTTTTCCTTTCGACTACCCCATTCTGCTGAGGGGTTCTAGGTGTTGAAAAATTGTGATCAATTCCTTTCTCCTTACAAAAATCCTCAAACTTTTTATTTTCAAATTCTCCTCCATGATCACTTTGAATTGATATAATTTCACAACCTAATTTTCTTTGAATCCAAGTCAAAAAATTTCTAAATTCCTCAAATGATTCACTCTTATGAAAAAGAAATCTAACCCATTTAAATATTAAGAAATCATCCACAATTACAAAACCGTATACCTTCCCTCCTAGACTCACAGTTCTAACTGATCCAAAAAGATCCATATGCAAAATCTCCAATGATTTATTTGTTCTAAGATCCTTATTGGACTGAAAAGAGGACTTCACCTGCTTTCCTAATTAACATGCATCACAGAGGTGGTCCTTAGTAAAGTCTAGTTTTTGTATACCTCTCACTAAGTTCTTTTGGGTAATCCTCCTATGGTTTTTCATGCTAGAATGACAAAGTCTCCTATGCCAAAGCCATGACTCATCAGATACAGTTTTTAAACAAAAAGCAGTAGGAGTTTGAATGCAATTTAAATCTATCAAATAAATATTGTTTACCCTTTTTTCCATTCAAAACATCTTTACCATTTAGGCTTAATATGCAGTTAGTAGGAAAAAATTTTACACAGTAACCTTTATCGCATAGCTGACTTATACTTAACAAATTATGTTTTAAGCCTTGAACTAATAATATATTGTCTATGAAAAAATTCTTTAAATTTCCAATCATACATGTCCCAACCACCTTCCTTGTGGTGTTATCTCCAAGTGTAATCTTGCCTCAACTCTTGGCTTCCAGCGTTATGAATTGAGCAGTATCTCCAGTCATGTGCTTTGAACATCCGCTGTCTAGGTACCATATGCTCTCATGAGGTCTTGTGTGAGAGTGTCCCTACATAATTATCAAACGTTAGACTTGGGAACACAAACAAGTTTGGGTTCACCTTTTAGTAATTTATAATCAGATGCATATATGATATGTCTAGGTTTATGCATCTAAGGTTTCCGCACCAAATTTATTTTTTATCTTCAAAGTACAGATGTGAGCTATATGTCCAAACAATCCACCATTATTATATTTCACTTTAGGAAATGGATTCCTAAGTCTTTTAACATTCATTTGTCTTTTTAGGGATTACATAAATTTAGGATACAAAATAGGATTAGTAAAATCTTCAAGTTTAGGTGGTATCCTATTATCCTCGATAGATTTTATCATTAATTCTTAAAATGAATTCATATCTTCTAAAATTCGATTTGTATAATTGGTTATATAAAGTTTGCTCTCAAATTCATCCTTAGAATTCTTAAAATCTTTCTCGAGTTCTGCATAGGATGATTTTAAATTCTCAAGATTTTTATTCAAGTCATCAAACTCATCAAGTAATTTCATGTGGTTGTTATCAATCAAAGCTTGATCTTTCCTAAGGATTTGATGTTCCTTTTTAAGTTCTTCAAATTCTAGACTTAAACTAGCATGCATTTTCTTCATTTTTCTATATGGATCATGCATGTGTTCAGAAACTTCAAATAATTCATCATAAGTTAAGTCACATACCTCTTCTTGATCTAAGTGATCAAGATTGTCAGCCATTAAGCACAAATTAGTGACGTCCTCTTCTTTTTCAGTCTTTGATGAATCTGAAGCTGAGTTCGCCCATAAAGCTTTTTAAAAACTTCTTTCTTCTCTTCTTTATAGTAGGTTTCTCCTCTACCTTCTCCTTTCTAGGATTGGCTTTGAGTTTAGGGCAATCTGTCTTTATATGTCCAGGTTTCCTGCACTCAAAGCAAATAACTTCATTTAAAACCTTATTATTTCTATTGAATTACCTCTATTCTATTGCTGGCATTTCTTCTGCTTCATTTTCAGAAAGCTTCTGAATTGTCTAGTCATCAAAGCGATATCTTCTTCATCCTCAGGTTATGAGTGTTCACTCTCAAACTCTTCCACATTCAGTGCTATGTTCTTTTCCCTTCGTGGTTCACCTGCATCAATCTTTCTTTGGCTAACTCCTTGCTCGTAAGCAAGAAGTGAACCAAGAAGATTGTCAACAGAATAAATGTTTAAATCCTTAGACTCTGTAATTACAGTAATTTTAACATCATAAGCAGTAGGTAAACAACAAAGAATCTTATTAACCATTTCAGCATTCGTTAGTTCCCTACCAAGTGCATGCAAATAGGTGACAATTTGTGTGAATCTTGTGTACATGTCAGAAATTGATTCATTAGATTTCATGCGAAACTATTCATAATCATGCAAACAAGATATTGAGTCTATATTGTTTAACCTCATTAGTCCCCTCATATGTTATTCAAAGTCTATCCCATATGTCCTTTCCATTTTTGAAAGTGGAAACCCGCATGTAGTCTTCTGATTTTAAAGCACAAAAGAAACTATTCAAGCATTTGATATTTAGTTGTGCTAAGTCACGTTCTTCTACTGTCCAGTCTGCAAAAAGTGTTTCAACTCTAACTCTATCAACTAATCTAGTTGGTTTTGTATATCCTTCATGAACTAAGATCCACATACAATAATCAAGTGAATGTAAGAAAGTAGACAATCATGTTTTCCAAAAATCAAAAGGTATATTGTCAAACAGTGGAGGTCTAGTAATAAAGTAACCCTCAGGTGTGTTTCGGTTTCTAAATGTAGCCATTTATGTTAATCAAAAAGCAGTTTAAACTTATAATTTTGAAACAAAGCTCTGATACCACTTGTTGAGATTCGTTCACTATGAATTAGGTTATTAAATCTAAGTTTATGTTCCAAGGCTATCCAAGAGAGGGGGGGGGGGGGGGGGGTGAATTGGTATTTAAAAAATTTAAATTTTAACCCTCTTGAGTATGTTGAACCGAAACTCAACTTTAATGAATTTTTAGAAAAAGTTTTTCAACCACAATCTTTGGAACAAAAATAAAAGGCAAAAAATAAAAAGCAATAAAAATAAAAGACACAAGATTTATAGTGGTTCGGTCTAAACCAGACCTATATCCACTCCCCGGAGGCACCCTTCGAGTATTGCACTAATATCAATAGTGACTCTCTTTTAGCACCCACAGCAAGGCGAAGAAGTCTTTACAAAAACTCTTTTCACCACTACCCGGTGAAGTAGAGAACCGTCTTCCTTTTACACTTATCCCCAGTGTTGGCAGAAAACCGTCCGTCATTTCACACTCTCCTAGTTTGGGTAGAGAACCCTTCGTCCTTTCACACTCTCCTAATGTGGGTAGAGAACCCGCGGCTGTTCACACTCTCCAAGTGTCGGTAGAGAACCAGATCTCCTTGACAGATCTTCTCACAAGAATTCTAGAAGGAAGAAAGAAAAGAGTGAAGTAATCCCAAATCACAAGTAGAGATTCTTACCTTTGAACACTAAGTGAAGCCTTCATGCTTCAGTGGCAGGAATCCTCCTTTGAATGCTTTCTCACACTCTCTTCTTAACTCTTCTTTCAATAGGCACAAAGAACAAATGACAAAAAGATTGGGTGGTAGTCTAAATTGGACTATATATAGGAGAGATAAGAAAAACCGTCCAAAACTATAAAAATTTCAATTCAACACAAAATGAATCATCCCGTACGATCGTGGATCGTCCTGGACGATTTTACTTAAAGTAACAAAAAAAATCCTTAAGTATATTGGTACGAACTATGTTCATACACGATATCATCCCGTACAAACTAGGTTTGTTCGGTACGATCCGTTATACATAGGTCAGTTCTCAAATAATTGCATGTGCGTAATCAATTTTGGTAAGTCGGTTCACATCGTCCTGGGTCGAACAGGTCTTTGTCCGGACGAAAGTTTTACATAGAGCAACTCGTCCTGGCACGATAATGAACTTCGTCTGAACGAAATTTTTACAGAGAAGAATTCGTCCTGGGATGATTTGGATTTCGTCTAGACAAAATTTTTTACAGAGAAGAAATCGTCTTGGGATGATTTAGATTTTGTTTGGATGAAATTTTCTACAGAGAAGAAATCATCCTGGGATGATTTGGATTTCATCTGGATGAAATTTTTACAGAGAAGAAATCATCGTGGGATAAAAATAAATTCATCCTAGATGATCAGGACTTAGAAAAATTTCCTCCAACTCTTGTTCGTTCCATTGCTCTTATGGAGAGAAAACTGACCTGATCGTCCCGCACGAACTAGGTTCGTCCCGTACGAACTAGGTTCGTCCCGTACGAACTAGGTTCGTCCCGTACGAACTAGGTTCGTCCCGTACGATCAGTACAAATTTTGTAAGATCTCCTTAAGTGTGTGTGTGTGTTTTTATTCACTCAATTACAATCACTCCCTCTCAATTCAAAGAACAATTTAGAGTTCCAATTTGCAAAGTATTATATGCTGATTTTGATTTGAAGTCTTCATAGTTTGGAGTTCAATTTTCTTGAAATGTTAGTACACACAAGAGCAAAAATAATTCTTCCAAAATGTGTTAGGAAATAATTGCACATAAAATAATAATATTTGAAATCATCAAAACTATACAAGTTGCAAGAATGTAACATATGCAAATAGCAACTTTCTTAATAAATTCTGCCTTTTCTGGATTATTTCCTGTACTACCTAATTACTTGATTATTTGAATAATTATTTAATTATTTTAAAACTAAAAAGATATTTTTGAAATACAAATTATTTTGAAACCTTCTTTGGTGGCAGGTGGATCTCCCATACCTATGCACTGAACTATTTTCAAATTACCGTACTTTCAAACTTTTATTATTATATATTCTAATATTTAGGTATTTTAAAATTAAATTTTATTTAAGTCTTCTAATTTTGGGAGATCCATTTGGTGAAATTTTAAACCTAGACAATATATGTGAAAAATATTCATGTGGGAAGGATTAGTGGGTGATTGTGTCCCAATTATTCACTAATCACTTCATTAGGCTTGTTTACTTAGTGTTTCGTAGTCCTTGCATATGTAGGTTGCACAAGCACTTAGCCTAGGCTCTCCTAGGTCTAAGGACATGTTTAGTGTGTTTATGTTTGCTGCATTTCCCTCTATGTTGTGCCTAAGGGTTAGTTTAAAACTCACTTTACTCCTGTATAGTGTAGTGACACCCTAAGGACAATAATTAAGAACCGTCTAGCGAACTTAGAATATTTCTAGGAGCTAGGATAGATCCCAGATTGCTATGAAACTTTAAACACTATAACTTAGTAACATATGAAACCCCCTAGAATTTCCTAGGAATTTTCAGGACTCTTAAGACCCCTTAATTAGCAAGCCCTAACTTACCCATTAATTAAGCCTTAGAAACTTCATAAAATTCTAATAAATCTATTTTGGATCAAAAAAATACACATAATACCTCAAACTCTTCATAATTAGGGCCTATTTATTAGACATTAATGTGACCTTTAATTTAATCTTAATTTAAAATTACCTTTTTACCCATAATACCTCAAACACTTGGGAACACCTCCTTAGGTCATTTCTAACCTTTGGGGGATATTCCAATAAGTTTGGAGTTGATTTGGGCCAAAAACCCCAAAATACCCCTTATTAGACAATTTCAATAATTCCTTTAATTGCCCCAACTTCTAAAAATCATAACTAATTACAAAAAAATCCATGATGGGCAAACTAAAAGGCATTAAACTCTAATTAGGGTCTAGTATTTATTAAAAATATTAGGTATCCAGAAATCAGCTTGGATTGGAAAGTCAACTTTTTGGTCAACCATAGCCTATAGTCTAAAGCCCAGAACTTGTAAAATTCATAACTTTGTGTAGGAAACTCCAAATATAATAAACTCCAAGCTTAATTACTCATCTTAGGGTCTAATATTTAATTAAAATATTAGAAGCCCCAAGCCTAGCCTAATTCTTATAATGACCTTTTGGACCCCCTTTAGCCTAGTGTATAGGTGGACCCCGGACCTCCTAAAATTCACTAATGCAATTTAAACTTTAAATATTATTACCCTAAGTATTAAAATTGATTCACACATTAAATTAACTAAAATGGATCCTAGTTCACTAATATTTAAACTTTAAATAAAACTCCCTTCTTAGACCTACAACAAACCTAGATAGTAGGCAACTTTAACTAACAACCCAGTTTAGGATCTACCCCAGCCACACAGGCCTCTACACACACTATAGAATTATCTTTTAGGACACCACTTTTAGATTTAGGCTAGACTGGTGTTTACTTTTCCTGTTGTGTGCCGAGCTTTTTTGGGCTTTCACTACATGTTGTGATTGAAATGCTACTGGTGTGTTTACTTACTTTTGCTGCACTCTGAGATTTGATGTGATTTGCACGAGAGACTACCCATAAGTTAGGATTGATTTTGATACTAATGATATTTTTTGCAGGTGGTCATGCTCATGCATTGCTAAATAAAAAAGGGTGGCAATAATCATGATTTAAATGCTAATGATGTTTTATGCAGGCGCTTCAGAAATTGCTCAGTCCCCCTAAATAAATGAGGGCTAAAATAATAAATCATCATAAATTGTTATAGGTGCTCCAGAATTGCTTAGCCCTCAAAATAATTAAGAGCAAGGCCAAGTGTGGGTGTGATGTGTATTTTTATTTGATATAAACTGCTTGTGATGTATTAAACTGCTTGGGAGGATTTGTATTAGTATAACCTTGCATGAGAGTCTAGAATTTACTCCTTTTCATTAATGTAATCAATTGTAATATTGATATCGACTTGTGAAAGTGCATATTTGAGTGGGGATACATAGATCCAAAGGTTGGATTCCTAGAAAGGAAAGGACACCCATTATGTGGATGGTCCTTTTATGTTCAGGAGTCCAAATTTGGATCACTTCACTACCTGAGGTGGGGGAGAGTCTTCTTATCCACCCTAGGTATTCAGTTACAACAAATCCAAGGAGCTCAAGGAGGAGGAGACCTAGGAGTCCAAGGAAGAGAAGATCCAGGAGCCGAAGACCTTGAGTATCCCACTCAAAGTCACTTGCGTCTGTTCTAGGATTAGAAATCCAGGTTGTTGGCAGTGGTGCCCGGCCACTTTATTTTTTGCAGACCCTGGTTTGTAATTAAGAGCAGTTGGCCTATCGACATTTTAATTGATTAATTTGGTTATTTTTTATTGTTTGATTTGATGTTGATTGCGCATAGGTTGTATGCTTTTCTTAGTTTCTTGGAGTTTTGTATGCCACTTTTGTTTTAGCTTGAACCTCATTAGGCTCTCTAAGGATTAAAACATTTTCTACTCATAACTAATATTCAAAAATTTAAGAATTAAATAATTTATCAAGCTAACAACCTAGGAAACTGTCGGAATTATCCAGGATCGCATACATATTAATGCATTCTCTCCCTCCTTCTATAAGACACTTCCCCTCCTGCAGGTAGAGTCCGATAATCTGACCTATGAGGATGAGGTGCTGGATCTGGGGAAGTCTAGCCTTTTTAAAAAAATTATTTATAAGACTTTTTAAAATTCTATGCATATCTGATTTGGATACTTTAACTAGCATGCATTGTATTAGAAACTAACTAAATCAAAACTTTAATTGCATTAGCTCTAGGAGCATTCACCCTACATAAGTATGGGGCTAATTAGGAGAGTCTCTAGATGTCGGCCCTACTTCCAATGAACTATAACTTAGCTACCCATCTTTCATAAATGACTGGATAGCATGGATTTTATATGACTAGGTGGTTAGCTGGCTCCCCAATCCAGGCCAGGGTAAGTCCAGGTTTTGTATTGCATTAGTTAAGACATGGGTGTTAGTATTATGTGTAAAATACTAAACCAACTAGATCTAGGGTTCAAGGCTACTACTAACAGTGTCTCGTAGTACGCCTCATCGATAAGTAAGTTCCCTTTTCTTCAAGGACTGTAAACCCCACCTATCTGCATCACATGGATGACATCACCTCTATCTTTCTCTCCTGTATGCTCTGAGTGCATGATTTATTTCTTTTATCCAGTTTCTTCTCACTACCTTAGTCCCTCCAGATTTTGATATGAGCCGTGTATGTTGACTAAGCCAGTTTGAGCCCTTCTTCTACTTTTAAGTAGGATTTCTTAGTCTTCTCCTAATATGCCAATCCCAATTCAGAAGTATAACATAGAATCCTTAATCGAGAGTATTCTCAGGCCCCAATTTGAGATGTAATTAACCACAGGAGGTTGCGCCCTAGGAAACTGAATCCCACTTCAAATAAACTTCACTCGATCTACTCGGCTGGGCGAAACTCGTTGTGATGATCAGATCGTATATATTATTACCCATCGGGATGTGCTGGTGAGAGCTTCTATCCTTAATGGTTAATCGTATGTGTGATCAAATCTGCCCTCCCATTGGACATACCATTCCCCGATATGAGTTTGAAAGTTTGATGGGATGTTAAGCCCTATGAACTTAGTCCCAAAGCTAATTAAAAGAGAAGTGAATTGGTAGAACCGAAATCTAGATTCACCACAATGAAAAACAAAGTGCGGAAATTAAAATGCGGAAGCAATAATAAGAAAAGAACATACCGGATTTATAGTGGTTCGATCAAACCTTGACCTATGTCCACTCCTTGGAGGCACCCTCCAAGTATTGCACTAACACAAGTGTCTCTCCTTTAACCCCCACAGCTAGGCGGAGAAGCCCTTATAAAATCACTTCCACCTATCCCGGTGCGGCGGAGTTGCTGGGTCCTTTGACACCAAAGAGACTTCTTCTTTGGTGAACTTACCTCGAGACAAGCCTTGAATCCGATGGTACTAATGTGTGAGTTCGCCGGAGCAACCTTGTGGAACCCCCTCCATACTCCCTTGAGTCCCCCCTCACAGGATCTTCCCCCTCTCTCAAACTCCACCCTTTCCTCTCTCCCTTTCAAGCTCTCTCTTCAAGTTTCCCCCACAAGAATGAAGCTCCAATGGCTGCCAAAGACACTTACAAAGTGCCTTGCCATAGCTTAAAAAGAAGCTCTCAAAACGAGCTCATTAATGCAAGTTGCCGACATTATCGTCCAGGACGATAGGCATATCGTCCTGGCTGATTAGTTCAAATATGAGGAAAATCGTCCTGAATATCGCCCTGAAATGAAGCTAGACGATGTCTAATCGTCCCGGACGATCTTGCTATCGGCCTGGACGAAATCCCTATTAATTGCTTTCCAAAATTGCCTGAGAAATTTTGGAAAAATTGACCTGGATCGGCCAGGACGATATTTTATAGTCCAGGCTGATATACCAGGACGATATCCAAAAATAAGATTTTCCTAAGTAAATATGGTGGCAGATTCTTGCTGAATTGAGCTGATCGTCCTGGCTGATACAAAATCGTCCAGGATGATGTGTTTTGCAAAAAGACAGCTGCTTTATTTAGGATGCCCTAATTAGGGTTTCTACTTTTGTCAGATCATCCAGGACGATATAAATATCGTCCCGAACGATGTTACCAAAAATAAAAATCTTTTAGGGCACAACAGAAAATCTTCCAAGTTATAAATCATCAGATACCACACCAAATACAACAGACTCAAGAAAGGAAAAAGATTACAAACTGACACAAACGTAGTCTACCCAATCTTGAGCTGGTTCCAGATTGCAGTCTGATCGTGTGGACTTGAAACGTTAGCACATAAGGCAATCGTAGAGAAATAAGGATTGTTTGCTATCATCAAAATCATAGATCCGCAATAATCTCTCCCCTTTTTGATGATGGCAAAGCATTTCAATTTGAATTTTCATAAAAGTAAATCCTCCTAATCTCCCCCTCACTAGAATAAATCTTTTTAAAAAATAGGAGAGATAAAAAAAATTTTGTTGTTTTTAATTTTAAGATACAAACACAAAACAGTACAAAAATTCAACAATACGTTCTTCCCCTTTGACATTATCAAAAAAAGAGGAGGCACAAACAAAAACAAAACAAAAGACAAAAAATGTTTCCTGATCTCGTGAAAAAATAAATATTCTTAAAATGAGAAAGTTACCTCTTAGTTTTAATCAAAAACTTTAGTAGAATTGAATTGACAACGCATATTCCAGAAAAAGGTTAGAAATTCATAATTTGATAATCCCAACTCAAGTTCTTTAAAAAGGCTCAAAAACTTTTTAATTCAATATCTAAATCAAGGAATAAATTAGAGAAAGAAACAATCATTTTTCAAAACTCCTTTCATAAAATATATCTAATAGAAGATTAATGCACGATTTGTTGAATCATGAATCAAAAATTTCAAACTCAAGCATCGAAAAATCAAGGGTTTTCTTAAGCTTTAAGAAGAATAAGAATGGTAAGCATTAAAATTTAGTGGGCTCATTTTATGCCTCTTGACAATTGGTTGGCGCACTGTGCATCTTTTGATACACTTTGTGTATTCTATATTTTTCAATTTTGGCGCTTTGCGCATCTTTTATTTTTGGCATCATTGGCCTTTTTTTTTTTTATTATGCTACCTTTCTGAAATCTTAAATACCAAAAGTAAACCCATACAATTGATAAAGCGAAATTCTTGATTAAGAAAATTTTGAATTAAATTCAACAACTTGCAAAAGATTCCTATGCAATAAATAAAATATAGGGAGATAAAAAATTTAGTTTCAAAAACTAATTTAAAAGATGAAAAAGATTTTAAATCAAAAGTAGAAAAAACCTCTTTTAGGAAACAGAGATTGAAAGTAAAAAATATGAGTTTCCTTCCTTTGATTGTTTTTAGATAAGTCAATCACAACTTTTACTAAAGATTTCAAGAAAAATTAGGAAGTAAATTTTTTATTTCTAGAAAAGTGGATGTGTGTGTTGATCAAAAAAAAAATACAAAACAAAACAAGTAAAATTAAAAAGAAACTAATAAACAATAAAAATAAAAAAAATAAAAACAAAATAAAAAATAACAAAGAAAAACTCAAATAAGGCTTTTATCCATTATCTCTTTCTTGGTCTGATGCTTCAGAAACCAGATCTGCCCATGAAATTTTTTGCTTTTCATTATTTTCCCAGTTTAAATTTAACTTCGCCTTACCCTTTTCTTTTGCAGGGAGAATTTTTAAATTAGGGCACTCATTTTTCATATGTCCAGGTTTCCTGCATCTAAAACAAATAACGTTAGAGGAAATATTAACATTCTTACCAATTTTATCTTTTTTTCACTTTTGCTTTTGCTTTGGTGAGCTTTGTGATTTGCTTGACAAGCCCTTTCTATCGTCACCAACTAAGCTTCCTCTTTCCATATCTTCAGCTTTTAGAACAATCGTTTCGCCTGCATCCAAAAATCTTTGACCCAAACCTTGCTCGTAGGCAATGAGTGAGCCAATCAAATTATCAATAGAATATATATTCAAATCTTTAGACTCACAAATAGCAACAACTTTAGAATCAAATTCATCCAGTAGACATCGAAGAATTTTGTTAACTTTTTCAAAATTTGAAAAATCTTTTCCTAAAGCATGCAATGAGTTTACAATTTGAATAAATCTTGTATACATGTCTTAAATCGTTTCAAAAGGTTTCATAGAAAATATTTCAAAATCATGCATTAAAAAATTCAACTTGGATGCTTGATTTCACTAGTGCCTTCGTATATGGTGTGCAATTTATCCTAAACTTCCTTACCGGTAGTGCACGTGGATATTAACATAAAATTATCAGAATTTAAAGTGCAGAAAAAACAATTTAAAGACTTTGCATTTAATTGAGCATCCATTCGTTCATCCATATTCCATTGATTAAAAGGAATATCAGTTTTAATTCCATTAACAATACATGATGGTGATGAATAACCAGTTAAAATCATATGCCACATACGAAAATCAATCGATTACAAAAAAGTAGACATTCGAATTTTCCAAAAATCAAATGTAATATTTTCAAACAATGGTGGTCTAGTGATTGAATATCCTTCCGCAAAAGTACGATTAGCCATGGATCAAAATTCAAAAGCTTTTAAAAACTTATTTTATGAAAACCGCTCTGATACCACTTGAAAGTTTGATGGGATGTTACGCCCTATGAAGTTAGTCCCAAACCTAATTAAAAGAGAAGTGAATCGGTAGCAACGAAATCAAGATTCACCACAATGAAAAACAAAGTGCGGAAATTAAAATGTGGAAGTAATAATAAGAAAAGAACACACCGGATTTATAATGGTTCGGTCAAACCTTGACCTACGTCCACTCCTTGGAGGCATCCTCCAAGTATTGCACTAAAACAAGTGTCTCTCCTTTAGCCCCCACAGCTAGGCAGAGAAGCCCTTACAAAATCACTTCCACCTCTCCAGGTGCGGCAGAGTTGTTGGGTCCTTTGACACCAAAGAGACTTCTTCTTTGGTGAACTTACCTCGAGACAAGCCTTGAATTCGATGGTACTAAGGTGTGAGTTCGCCGGAGCAACCGTGTGGAACCCCTCCACACTCCCTTGAGTCCCCCCTCACAGGATCTTTTCCCTCTCTCAAACTCCACCCTTTCCTCTCTCCCTTTCAAGCTCTCTCTTCAAGTTTCCCCCATAAGAACGAAGCTCCAATGGCTACCAAAGACACTTACAAAGTGCCTTGCCATAGCTTAAAAAGAAGCTCTCAAAATGAGCTCATTAATGCAAGTTGCCGACATTATCGTCCAGGATGATAGGCATATCGTTCTGGCCGATTAGTTCAAATATGAGGAAAATCATCCTGAATATCGCCCTGAAATGAAGCTGGACGATGTTTAATCGTCCTGGACGATCTTGCCATCGGCCTGGATGAAATCCCCATTAATTACTTTCCAAAACTGCCTGAGAAATTTTGGAAAAATTGACCTGGATCGGCCAGGACGATATTTTATAGTCCAGGCCGATATACCAGGATGATATCCAAAAATAAATTTTTTCTTAATAAAATATGGAGGCAGATTCTTGCTGAATTGAGCCGATCATCCTGGCCAATACGAAATCGTCCAGGAAGATGTGTTTTGCAAAAAGACAGCTGCTTTAATGAGGATGCCCTAATTAGGGTTTCTACTTTTGTCAGATCGTCCAGAACGATATAAATATCATCCAGGATGATATAAATATCGTCCCGGATGATGTTACAAAAAATAGAAATCTTTTAGGGCAAAATAGAAAAACTTCCAAGTTACAAATCATCAGATACCACACCAAATACAACAGACTCAAGAAAGGAAAAAGATTACAAACTGACACAAACGTAGTCTACCCAATCTTGAGCTGGTTCCAGATTGCAGTCTGATCGTGTGGACCTGAAACATTAGCACATAAGGCAATCATAGAGAAATAAGGATTGTTTGCTATCATCAAAATCATAGATCCGCAACAGAGTTTCCCCTTTTAGAGGTCCACAAGTTTCTAGCGACCATGGTGGTACAGGTTTCTCTCTCCATCTTTGGATTATATATTATTCTTTCTTGTGTGTACTCTGGAATTTGTACTCCGTAGATTATGTCCATCCTTCTCTTAGTTAGGGTCCTTCCTTAGTTAGGATCATTCCCTATCCTTAGTTAGGGTTTCCCCCTAGCTAAGTTCCTCTCTTTTCGGCCTACTAGGCCATTCCGTACCTTATCCATTCTTACTTTTCTCATGTCTTTTTTCTTCTACTAATCTTTCTAAACTTCTTTTTTTTGTTCTTCTTGGCATACAGTGCCATGGCTTCTTTCATGCCTTCCATCACTTTCTGCTTTGGTACTGACGCCCAGGTGACACTTCCTGAGTCCCTGTTGGCTAGTCCTCCGACTGGCAAAATCACTTTTGGTTCCTTCTCCGACTCGGTCTTCGCCACTCTTGGCGACCGACCCCTGCTGAGGTTGCCGCTTTTTCTCCTCCCTAGAGGAGAAACTGCGTAGCCATGTGCACCTTTGGACATCCAGCTACTCGGCGGATAGCCCGAGCACCTGCACGTCCCGCTCCCGTCCTTGTGCAGCCAGCACACGCTGTGGCTAGACAGCCTGTGCCTAGGCCACTCCTAGCTCACCCTACTCGTCCTGTGATTAGGCGGCCAGTGCCTACTGCACCTGTTGTTCGGACTGCCCTAGCCCCTCAGCGCCGGCTGGCAATAATTGCTCCCATTATTCAAGCTGCCCTGGGCTCTCAGTGTCGACAGGCAGTAGTTACTCTTCCCTTTTATTCCAGTAGAGGTACCTCGTATTTGGGTTCCCCCTCTTCCCTCTAGGAAGAGGGGGGCCCAGACCAAGGCTGCTTCCACTTCGTCCTGTCGGGTTTTTATTTTCGCTCAGATTTTTCACCCTGAGACTGTCGGGCAGACCCCGGCACTTCTTGTAGTTTCTATTCCCCCGCCCCTCAGGCAGTGGGTTCAGATGTTCCCTCTTACTCTATCTCCGGCCTTGGGAGAAGGGCCCAAAGGAACAGGAACCATAAACTCTGTTTAGCTACATCTGAGGCGGACGTCCAGCAGATGGCAGAGGTAGTGGCTCACCAGGAGCCCATCAGAGGAGAGTGGTCTCCGTACAGCGGGAGCCACAACCAGTACAGTCCCCCCTACTCCAGAGATTGTAGTCTCCCCTGAGATAGACGCAGTTCAGGGAGGATGCTTCTCTCCACTGGCACACAGTGGTGATGAGGAGGACATTGCTCGCATTGCAGTAACCCCTCTTGTCACCACTACTTTACCACGTGCTAGGGTCCCTATGGATGATGCCGCTCGAGCCCTATCTTAGAGGATTCAGATCATCATTCGCTTAGCGTGGGGTCAAGGCCCTTTCAGTTGAGAGAGGTTACTCCTCTAGATCTCTCAGGCTTCAGTTCAGTTTCATAAGCAGAGGTATAGGTGGCAGAGAGGATAGCCACCTAGGCCGCATGTTACTGTAGTTCTTGCAACCCGACCGTAGATAGTCACTCCAACTGTTAGAAGACGCCCACGTCGTCATGGACAGAGATAGCAGTTGGAGACTCCCAGACCCCATCCAACCTCAGAGGTGGTGGCTCCCCAGCAGTCCATAGCCCCTACTAGGTCTAGTCACAGTAGATGGGTTTGGAGACGGCGACAGGCAGAGTCCCCTGTCGAGACAGTGCAGCCAGTTCAAGCAATTGAGCAGCCAGAGGCAGTTGTCCCTTATGGAGCAGAGGTAGTTTTGATGGTTTGTGATGCAGCAGTAGAGGAAGATGTTGTAGTTTCCCTAGTTAGTTCACCAGTCCGGGCAGAGCCAGCCCCTGACTTTAGTCCCTACATGCCTTCTTCTTCTTTAGGACCATACGTAGAGGCATTGAGTCATACCCTTTCTGAGGACGACACCCTCGAGGAGAAGCTAGATGAGGATTTACCAGTTCATAGGGTGTGTGTGATCACCAGGCGAGGTCACTCAGATGAGCAGAGGGAGCTCAATGAGGAGGAAAAGCAGGGAGAGCCTGAGGTGGGTGGATCTCCCAGGTCAGCAGAGACAGACGCCACAGTTTTGCACTTACAGACCCAAATGACCGAGATGGCCAAGGAAATGGTGGCGATGATAGCACAGTTGACAACACTGAGGGCCAGACCCCAAGTTTTGGGCATATGTACCCACACTATGTCTAGAGACAAGCCCGCAGCACCACCTATTATAGTACATGATCCTGTAGGAGTAGACAGGGTCCAGAGAGCAGTTTTAATGGCCCCTACAGCGGTCACTCTCAGTACCCTGGTTTAGAGTCAGTCAGAATAGTTATCAGCAGGACAGATCCAGGACTTGATAGCCCGAAAGGTCGAGCAGGCCATTTCCTCCAGAAAGGCTGGAGAGGTAGTTAGCAGGTGGAGGCCCTACCCGATAGAGTGCGAGCATGAGCCCTACCCCTTGGTTTTGTCCCTCCTAGGTTTAGAGTTTTTGATGGGTTTGGGAACCCAAAGCAATATGTGTCTCAGTACAGGGCTATATGTTGCAACATAGGAGGGAACGATGTATTGATGTTGAGATTGTTTGTTAGCGCTTAGTTGGGGTGACATTTGCATGGTATGCCGACCTCCCCAATGTTTCAGTATGAACCTTTGTAGAGTTAGAGCAGTTGTTTGTGCAGAGGTTTTTCAGTGTAGAGCACAAAGTCATAGTTGAGGAGTTAGTGGTGACTAGGCAGCATCCTCGAGAGACTCTCCCAGACTACATAGTTAGATGGAGGAACCTCATTATATAGTGTGAGCCTCAATTATAGGAGCAGCATGTAGTAGAGATCTTATTGAAGAATATAGATGGTTTGATATCACCTTATCTTAAGGATTTCACCATTAGGACTTTTTAAAAGTTATTGATAAAGGTGATTAGTTTGCAGGATAGCATACCAGATGCAATCCCTCCGAAGGTTGAGAGTCAACCTTCGTGTAGACCTCAGCGATAGGAGTTCTCAGGGACACCTCCACTTTAGAGAGGGGAGGTACACAGTACCCATGGACCACTAGATAAGGGCAAAAAGCCCTTAGTCAGTTCAGCTCCAACCCAGCAGTCACACACTCCCAGCCAACCAGTCACACAGCCCAGACCCTCCCATAGGACTACAAAGAGGCAGTAGTACCTACGGGAGAAGCTTAGCAAGAAACATCCCTTTAAAAGGGAAAGTGTTCATAAGATTTTTAGATTCCTTATTAAATAGAACATCCTAGCATTCCCGACCAACAACTTAGTTGAGAAGGAGGGACAGACAGACCACCCACTCTATTGTCTATTCCATAGACACATCAGACATGTTATAGAAGACTGCTATGTATTCAAGGATAGAGTTGAAAGGCTCATGGCCAGCGGATAGATTCACTTACAAGACAGCGACCTGGTACAATCCAAGGGAAAGGATACTCAGACAGTGCAGATGGTTTCAGGCTCCAATAGTCAGAGTGGCAGTCACAGTGACAGTTAGAGTGACAGGCAGAGCAGTAGCAGCAGATCACCTAGAGGTCCTGAGGGAGAGTGGCAGCTAGCACTCTCTCGAAAGACAAGGAAGATGATCAGTCAGACAGTTCAGAGTTAGAGGTAGTTGAGAGGAGGCCTACCTAGGCCAAGTTGACGGTTGCCAGCCCAGTTACTATGCCAGCACCTTTTACTTTTTCTTATTCTGTTGTAGTGCTTACTGAGCATATTTCTCTTTCTGCTTTATGTACTCAGAAAATGTATGAAAAAGAAAAGATAGTTGTAACCTCATAGGGGAAGACGGGATGCCTTCCAGCACTTACACTGAAGGATTTCATTTACCCTTCGACTGATGATTAAATAATAGAAGAAAGTGATTCTTGCTACTTTTGGTATTTTGCTCCTTCTACTTTTTCTCCTGTTTCTTCTAGCACTTGTTCTTTTAATGTTTTACATATTTCCTGCAATATGAATGATCTTGTGTGCTAGGATGGATATGAGTGCGATGAAGATCCTGTGTTTATAATTTTAGAGGGTGGTTGTTACATGGATTCAGGAGATAAATCCGAGAACCCACCCCAGTCACTCTCCTTAAAGCTAGCACCAGCCATCACCACTGAACCAGATAAATCTCCTATTGAGGATGACTCAATACAGGAAGTTCACTTACGTTCAGGGAAGGTCCTTCCACCTAGGATGGCTAAGAATGCAAAAGAAAAAGATAAAAATATAATTACCCAACAGGATGATCCTATCCCTTCCTCCCAAGAGTAGTCTAAGGAGAAAGGGAAAGGCCCTTAGTTGGATGTTGACTACAATGTGTTGGCCCATCTAAGGAAAATTCCTTCACTTCTCAACGTCTATAATGCTTTAATGATGTCTCCTGACTTGAGAGAGACCCTGGTGAAAGCACTGCTTGAACTAGAGTCCAATCAAGCTTTCTTTGCTTCTGAGTCTGGTGAGGATGCATGCCATTTGAGATAGATGCCATGCATTACCTTTTCAAACCGTGATCTTCTCTTAGGGACTTTTGAGCATAATCTTCCATTGTATGTCACTGCTGAAGTCAATGGTTATGAGTTAAACAGGATCCTCACTGACCAAGGAGCTTCAGTCAATATCCTCAGCTATGAAACTTTAAAGGGCCTCTCCCTAGGTCATATGAAGCTCACCTCTGATAAGATCATGCTTAAAGGCTTCAATAACTAAGGCTAGCGAGCTCTAGAGTCCGGCACCCTACCTTTGAGGTTTAGAGGTTTCCAAACTGAGGCGAAGTTTCATGTAATCCAAGTTGATACTTCATACAGGGCTCTCTTAGGAAGGCCTTGGCTTCATGAGTACGGAATGGTGCCCTCTACTTTGCACCAATGTATAAAGTATATGAGGAATGAGGTCGAGTATTCCATTCCTAGGGATACCCAACCCTTTTTCATGCACGAGGTTTATATTTACGAAGATGCAGAGCACTACATGCCTCAAAAGACTCATAGACCTCCTCCTGCCTAGTCACTAGTGATACATGTTAATATTGTAAAGGGTCCTACGCAGTCACCTGCACAGGGTCCTATATAACCACTTGCACAGGGTCCATCACAGGTTGATATTGAGGCAGATGTTTTCACTACAGATCATTTTGGATCCTCCTTTCAGTTTATAGTTGGGCACGATGTTCCCCCTAGTAGAGGTAAGGGAGGACGAGGTAGAGGTAGAGGTATAGAGTGGATTCACTCGCCGAGGAACTACGACACTAAAATCCCTCCTCCCTCGTATCTGTACACTTCTTCTTTGACTGTTGAGTCCGACTCTTCCGACGATGAGATGATTATTGTTCCTCATCGCTCCATTCTCCAGCCAGCCCCAGGCTTAGCTGATTATAGTTTACTACCTACCTTTCGTAGGTACTTGATACCTGATGGTGGTTTAATTATTGATATTGGCTCAGACGAGGAAGTAGATATCCGACGTCAGACTACTAGTCAACAACCCCTTTCCCGCCAGATGCGTGGAATCAGAGTCAAAGAATCTCACCAAAGATCCGTCTTTGGTCCTTCCACTAGTGTCGGTGGCTCTCTATAGACTAGCGAGCCCTCTATACCTCCCTTGTATAGATCCTTTGTGTTACCATAATCTAGTGAGTGTGCCTCCTTATCCCATAGTATAGGTGCCTCACTGGGTCCTGAGAGCCAGGAGCCAGCAGAGATCGTTATGGATAATGAGGTCACAAGTGTCCCTCGTTACTTTTCCCCTTTTATGGAATACTGTGTGGAGCAAGGTAAAGTCATCTCGATTTGGTCGGATGAATAAGCTCTATAGCAGGCTCATATTTGGTGAATTGATATGCCTCAAACCAAGCAGGGCTTAGGCTATGTTGAGGAAGGTCAGTCCAGTCATGCTAGCATTTGAGCTATTTCCCACTCGTATCTGGTTGTTTCTTTTGTTGATGAAGAAGACCCGGATAATGATGAAGATAGAGTACCTGATGCTCCTCAAGAGTTTGAAGATGGCACTACTTCCGCCATGGAGAAACTGTGTGGGGTCAACTTAGGCACTAAGCAAGATCCTAGGCCTATCTTTCATAGTATCTTATTATCTGATTCAGAGGCTCAAGAATACATCAAGCTGCTCTCAGAGTTTAGAGACTGCTTTGCCTGGAACTACACTGAGATGCTTGGTCTGAATCCAGAAGTAGCAGCCCATAAGTTGGCTATCAAGCCTGATGCAGTCCCTGTTAAACAATCACCTCACAGGATGAGGTTGGAAATAGAATAACAGGTGATCGCTGAAACCAAGAAGCTTATAGAACCAGGTTTCATTTGTGAAGAGAAGTACACTACTTGGCTCGCCAACCTTATTCCAGTTTGGAAGAAGAGTGGACAGATTTGTGTCTGCATTGATTTTTGTGATTTGAATAAGGCATGCCCTTAGGATGATTTTCCTCTTCCTATCCTCGAGCTCATAGTGGATATAACATCATCACATAGAATTTTCTCCTTCATGGATGGTTCATTTGGTTACAATCAGATAAAGATGGACCATGATGAGGAGAAGTTTACTGCATTTTCAACACCTATAGGTATATTTGTTATGAGGTGATGCCCTTCGGTCTCAAGAATGCCAAGGTCACCTATCAATGAGCTATGACTATCATTTTGATGAGATGATACACGAGCAAGTTAAATGCTATGTAGATGATTTAGTGGTCAAAAGCAAGGTCCGTGGAGATCACCTTCGAGATCTACGAATAATTTTTGAGCGCTTGCGCAAGTATGATCTAAAAATGAACCCTTTGAAATGTGCATTTGGGGTTAGTATAGGAAAGTTCCTAGGGTTTATAGTCCGCTATCGAGGAATTGAGATTGATCCTTCCATGATCAAAACCATAGTGGATTTAAAACTTCCTAAAAGCCTTACCCAGTTAAGGTCTTTCAAGGAAAACTTGTCTTCCTATAGAGATTTATCACCATTCTTTCTGGTAGGTGTCATCCCTTTGCTACACTAGCAAAGAAGGATGCCCACTTTCATTGGGATGAGTGTAGTTAGGAGGCCTTTGAGAGTATAAAGAGCTACTTGATGAACCCCTCTGTTCTAGCTGCACCCATCTAAGGGAGGCCGTTAATTCTCTATACTATGGCCCTGGATGAATCCCTCGGTGCACTGTTGGTTCAAGAGAATGAAGGAGGCAAGGAAAATGCCTTATACTGCCTTAGCAGACGATTGATACCTTCAGAGCTAAAATACCCAGCAATGGAAAAGTAATATCTGGATGTAATCTTTGTAGTACAAAAACTAAGACATTACATGCTCTCACATAAGGTTAATTTGATTTCTCAAGTCAACACCCCTGTAGTATCTGATGACCCGTCTGACCCTCTCAACTTGTTTGGCATGATGGTCTATGATCTTACTGTAGTTTGACATTACTTTTGTCCCTCAGCGGGCCGTTAAATGATAGGCTTTAGCTGGTTTTCTTGCTGCTCACCCGGTTCCTGCAGATTCCACACTCAATGATGATCTACCTAATGAACTAATCATGACTGTAGAGGAGCAGGAGTCCCCTACTTGGGATTTCTACTTTGATGGCACATCATCTGTCAAAGTTTTAAATCTAAATGAAACTCCTATGATTATGGTAGGTTTGGGCCTCATTTTTGTATCTCTTGAAGGCCACACCCTTTGTTACTCTTATAGTCTTTTAAAACTCATACTAATAACGAAGCTGAGTACGAAGCTCTAATTTTAGGACTAGAGTTGGCCATTCAAATGGAGATTATGCTGGTGAAGATCTTTGGAGACTCCCAACTAATTATAAATCAAGTAGATGGAGTCTTCAAAGTACTCCAATATGAGCTCTTGTCTTATCACAACAAGGCAATGGAGCTTCTAAGTTTGATTTATGAAGTAACATTGGCTAGAATACCTAGATCTATAAATGGCAAAGTAGATGCATTAGCCAAGTTAGCTAAGGAATTGGCTGACCCTACTGGAAACCCAGTATCTATTATTGTCCAGTATCGTCAAGCCCTGTACCCTGCAGACTTGTCTTCTCTTGATCAGACCCTCACAGTGTTTTTAGTTGAGGAAGAGTCAGATTGGAGAATACCCTTTATCAAATATCTGAAGCATGACAGGCTTTCAGACGATCACTCTCTCACTGCTCATGTTAGAAAGAGAGCTATATCATTCACATATGTGAATGACACCTTGTATCGACGCTCTTTTGACCAAATGTGGTTGTGTTGCCTCAATAATGAGGAGGCTCGCAAGGTCATGGGTGAGATACATGAGGGTCTTTTTGGTGCTCATTAGTCTGAACCCAAAATAAAAGGCAGAATCAAACACCTTGGTTACTATTGACAAACTATGATCCATAATTGTATGGAGCATGCTAGAAAGTGCCACCAGTGCCAAATTCATGGCACGGTGATTCATCAACCTCCTAATCTGCTATACCCTACTATATCATCTTGGCTATTTGAGGGTTGGGGCAAAAATTTAGTGGGTCCTATCGACCCTCCTTCTTCTGAGGGTCATAGGTCCATTTTAGCTGCCACTGATTACTTCTCTAAGTGGGCAGAAGCTGTACCACTTAAGGAAGTTAAATTAGAAGATGTGATGCATTTCATCCGTGATCACATTTTCTACCGCTTTGGTGTCCCGCACTGTATCATTTCTGATAACAACCCATCATTTAGAAGCATCAAAATTGCCAGATTTGCCTACCGCCATAACATATATTGGCGATACTGTTCGATCTACTATCCTAGAGCCAATGGCTTGGCAGAGCATTTAATAAAACTCTCATGCAATTAATAAGGAAAATCCTGGTTGCGAATAAATGAGAATGGCATGATAAACTACCTGAGGCATTATGGGCTTATAGGACTACCTACTGTACTCCTACTCAGTCTACCCCATATGCCCTGGCTTTTGGGGTTGAAGAAGTACTCCCACTTGAGGTCGAGCTCCCCTAGCTACGTGTGGCAGTCAGCCACAATCTATCTCATGAAGATAATGCCCGAGTACACTTGGAAGAGCTTGATGGTTTAGAAGAGTTGCGTTTACAAGCTTATCAAAACCTCAAATTATACCAGGCCCGTATGGCCCAATCACACGATCGCCTTATCCAATCAAGTGCTTTCCGGGTTGGTGAGTTAGTTCTTGTCTTGCGTAGGCCTATCATTTAGCGCCGTCGTCGAAGTGGTAAGTTTTAGCCTATTTGGGAAGGCCCCTTCACTATAGTGCAAGTTTATGAAGGTGGTGCCTACCTACTTATTGATGCAAATGGCATTCATCCTATGACTGTCATCAATGGTCAGTACTTGAAAAAGTACTATGCTAGAGTTACATATTGTAGGGGGAGTCTCCCTACCGCTTGTAAATATTCCTCTATATATGTACTCCCTTGAAAGGAGCTTCTTTACTTTTCAGTAGTTTGTATGGCCACGATGATTTGACCTCTACCACACGAAGTTTGTTACGAAGAGTATGAGGTTTCCCTTAAAGGTAATAAACTGATACGCCGTAGGAATGTTTATACTTGTGTCTGTGCATATTGGTGTTAGCACATGAAACCTTTAGTTCATCCTCCCCTTCATGAGGACTTAGTTCTCTAGTTTCACTTGGTACCCCCAAGTGTGGTCTGCGTTATCAAAACTGATGTATGTTATCATTTTAGACCACTCTTGTTTTTCTAGTGTAAACCATACGATTCATGTATGATCAAACTCTATGGTTTACCTAGCTTAGTCTAGACTTATAGAATTCATGTATCTTTGAGTTCTCCAGTTTCATTTGTCACCCCAAGCGTGGTATGGAATATCAAAACTAGTTCAAACCTCCTTGTTGGATGAGATACTGGGTCTATACCAACCTATGCTAGCTAGTGATGGCGATGTTGATCCACTATCCTAATTTAGATTTCATTCATATACAAATTTTGTTGTGAATTTGCTCCCCAGTTTATTCACATCAGGTGAATGTGGCCTGGGTTAACAAAGCCAATGTTTCACCCCTTACAAATTCATGATTACTCTCTCTCCCCAATTCTGTTCATGTGGCGAATATGGCCTGGATTATCAAAGCCAATTCTATCCCCCTCTTTGTGTTCCAATCATTAAAGGATGTACCATACTAGGAGTAACTCATGGATATGATAAACATTCCCTCTACAGGGTGTTGTCTTCGACAGTACGAGTTGTGCTTAGTCTATGATTACGAACATATATAAATATAAATATAAATAAATAAATAAATAAATAAATAAGTATATATATATATATATATATATATATATATATATGCAAAATAAAGAAAATATGCATTGATAAAATAAAAGAGGGAAGCTCTTAGAAGAGCAAAATCGGTTGCCCTTGTAAAAGGAGGAACCCGGTAATACTCTCTAAGAGCTCAAATTCCCTAAGCTTTTCTTTTCTTGTCCTACGAAGCGTCTGAGTGATCGCTTCAAGGATGAATCTACACATATGATTATTATGGTCCCTTACAATTATAATGGTTTTTGTTAGTGGTGTGATACATCTTGTTTCTAGATGTTAACATCACGTCTCTGAGAGCTTTGATTTTTTTGCGGAAGATCATCTCTCCATCTTCTTTTAGTAACCTACCTTTTCATTCCTTCCCTACTCTCGGTTGCTAGAGTAGTTCTATGGATATGGTAGTGTTGCTCCCAACTCTCACATGGTCCCACCAATCAGGGTGGGTGTTATCATTGTGATGTTTGATGTTTATTGATCTTACTCATAAATCATTATCCTCGGTGGCGAGTGTGTCCCCTCACTGTCTTGAGTTGTTTTCCCAGTAGTGTAGTAGTACACCTGGTCTCAGGTTTTAGCACCACTGTCTTGAGAGCTCTGATTTTTTAGCAGGAGATCAGCTCTTTTCTTTCTTTACCGACTTACTCTCATTCGTAGCTGCTAGAGTAGCTCTACGGATGCGCTGACGTTGTTTCACTTCCCACAGGGTCCCACCAGTTTGTGTGAGTACCACCACTTTGAGCTTTTCATCAATATCATTCCTACTCGATGTTACTGTCCTCAGTGGCAAGTGTGTCACCTCACTACACTTGTGTGTTTTCCTGCTTGTGATGTGGTACATCAAGTTTCAAATGTTAGCATCACCTTCTAGTGAGCTTTAATTTTCTAGCAGAAAATCATCTCACTTGTCTTGTAGTGACATACTTTCCCATGGTGACCCAACTCTTGGCTGTAGGGCGGTCCCTTGGATGTGTTTATGTTGCTTCCTACACCTACAGGGTCCCATCAGTTTATGTGGGTGTGCCACTGTAGTCCTTTTTGATTATTTCTCCTTTATATAGTCATGTTCTCTGTAACGAGTGTGTCCTCCTTTCTACTTCAGTTGTTACTCACTGGGAATGAAATTACTTCTCTCACATTTTGCGGGCGTGCCCTTCCCTATTGTCTCTCGAGGCATCAGTTTGATGCTTCCAGCTTTGCATGATCTTGGTTTTTCCTAGGTAGTTTTGCTGGCATTTGGATACTCGTGGCCACAAAAATTTGTCCTCTACCACGTGGTAACCAAAACACTAGTTTGAGACTCCTTAGATGACCCTTCTCTCTTCGGAATTTTCCAATCTACCTTTCTACTTTCCTCAAATCCCTACACATATGTGTGTCAGGCTCTGGTTGAGATGACTTTTCCTGATTATCTTGCTGCTCTGGCAGACATCAGGCTTAACCCTGATAGTCTTACTATTTCCAACAGACATCATACTTTACTTGGTTGAGAGTGCCTGACAGAGCCCCTGGGAGGCATATCTCACCACCCCTTTACCCTGATTGTCCTGCCGCTATGGCATACATCAAACCTTTACCCTAATTGTCCTGACGCTCTGGAAGACATCAAACCTTTACCCTGATTGTTCTGCTGCTATGACAGACATCAAACCTTTACCCTAATTGTCCTGTCACTTTGTATACATCAGACATTTACCCTATTTGTCCTGCCGCTCTAGCAGACATCAGACCTTTATTCTGATTGTCCTGCTGCTTTGGAAGACATTAGACCTTTACCCTGATCGCATTGCTCTGATCAAGTAGACATCAGACTTTACTTGGTAGAGAGAGCCCGACAGAATTCCTGGGAGGCATTTCTCACCACCCTCTCTTACCTTGATTGTCCTGTAAAATGACTATGCATGCATCAGATTTCGTGGCTTATTTACTTTGCTGAGGTCAGGCAAAGTATTGAGTCACCCCTATCCGCTGTTTTGAAAGGAGTAGGAGGAGATGGGATCCTTTCAACTTCTATCCTGCTGTTTGAGATGATCAGTCAGGTAGTTGGTTTTACTTACCGATCGAGAGAGCCTGACAGAGTCCCTGGGAGGCATTCCTCACCACCCCTTTACTCTGGATGTTCTCTCAAAGACTAAGCAGACTTCCAATTTCATGGCGTATTTACTCTTATTGAGGTCATGCATGAGTATTAGGTCACCTCTATCCGCTATTCCAAAAGTGCAGGAGAAGACGGGATCCTTTTACCTTCTATCCTACTGTTTGAGATGATCAGTCAGGTAGTTGGTTTTACTTACCCGTCGAGAGAGCCCAACAGAGTCCCTGGGAGGCATTCCTCACCACCCCTTTACTCTGAATGTTCTGTCAAAGACTAAACAGACTTCCAATTTCATGGCTTATTTACTCTTATTGAAGTCAGGCATGAGTATCGAGTCACCCCTATCCTCTGTTCCGAAAGGAGCAGACGTAGACGGGATCCTTTCACCTTCTATCCTGCTGTTTTGAAATGATCAGTTAGGTGGTTGGTTTTACTTACTGGTTGAGAGATCCTGATAGAGTCCCTGGGAGGCATTCCTCACCACCCTTTTACTCCGGATGTTATGTAGAAGACTAAGCAGACTGTTTGATTAAAAAAATATGTGGTTTATATTTTTGAAAAAGTTTAATTTTCTTTGGGAAAGTTAAAAAAGTTGTATTTTAGTTTTGGAATCGAACATGATATTAAGAATGATATATAGTCTCAAAAGGCAAGAATATCATTCACTAATTGGTTCAAATTATAAAACTTTAACTTTATCTTTATTATCGTAGTCAAACTCAAAAAAGAATCACATTTGACCTTGAAGGATCAAAATAAAATTTAATCGAGTGTTTGACTATGCTAATATGAATTAAAGATCATTATTTTTTTAATTAAAAACACGATAATAATTAATATATCTCTCTAAAGAAACAAGATATCAATCATTATCGATCATTTGAAAATGACGATTATGATTGTCAGGTTTGATTTTCCTAAAGAGAATTAATCGATGTTTTGAAAAATTGATTTTAAAAACTAGGTCTAGGTTTCTAGATCACCTACGAGCACAAGCCCTCGTAGTTAATTACGTCATAGGAAACCGGAGTTTCCTACGTATACTCTCGATTAAAATAGCAGTAAAAATTTCAAAGATTGATATCAATAGAGTTATGGGTTGGAATTTTCAATCGGGATTGGATCAAATTTGAACACTTATTTATGGAGTCAAAGGAGGCAAGGTAGGAGGTGTTTTAAAATTCTGAATTACTTCAGAAAAACACCTCAGCCTATCCTAAGTGTTGGGCTTGAATTTGATTGAAAGTGATTTAAGATCAATGGTTAATTTTATTAGAAAGTAGGGATTCAATTCCCGAAGGTTGAGGTCTTATAGCCCGAGCCTGCCTAAGAACCTAAGTCTAAACTAGGTACTTAAAAGTGACCTAAACCTAGCTAATGCAGTGCAAATCAGGACTTACACTAGCCTGGATTGGGGAGCTAGCTAAACCATCTAGGTGCTTTAAAAATATGTATCAAGTCATTTAATATTAAAATGGGTAAGGACGTCGTTTAAGATAGGTTTTTAAGAATAGGGCTGACATCTAAAGCAGATCCTAATTGGCCATTTGACTTATGTTGGGTGTTTGATGCTTAACTAAATGCAATTAAAGATTCAGAGATTTTTAAATTTGTTACTAATGCAATGCATGCATATCGACTCGATTAAATGATTTAAATTTGAAATGAAGAAGTCATGAAATGAGAACTCCCGGTGGTCCCGGGCTTACTTCTTAAATTCGTTAGAGTTACTATGTGAGCTTAAAATTTTTATTTTGATTTAAGTAGAAAAATTTTAATGAGTCCTTAAGAGCCTACGATCGGGTTCCAGGCTAAATCAAAATCGACATGTAAGAATCGCCAAAAAAATTATAAAAAGCAGGCAATCCTATATCGCAATCAACATCAAACATTAATTAAATAAATTAAATTAATATTCAAACAGAAAGTCCATAGGCAAGTGCCTTTAAAATTACATCTCAGAATTACAGAAAAGTAAAGTGGTCGGGCACCACTGACAACGACCCGGATTTCTAATTCTAAGATTCAAGTGACTTTAAGATTTGAGATTCTTCTTGTTATCCACTTCTTTATCTTCTCACGAGCATCTTGACTCATCAGTTCTAGATATTCAAATGAAAAGAAACTCCCCTTGAACGGGGTGTTATCTTTTCTCTTTGGATATTTGAAGAGTATCCAAACTTGATCTTCCAAATGGATGAAGACTCTCCCCTTTAGGGATGTCTTCTTCTCTTAGAAATTCAAGTTGGATCTAAACATCCCAAGTCAAATCACATTAAATACAACTCAAATTATATCAAATTACATTAATTAAAATTGAAAAATCTAGACTCGACCCTGTAGGGTTATCCTAATAATCAGTAGTTATATATAATCCCAAGCAGTTATAATTAATCTCAATTAGTTGTATATTTGAAATTTAAATGCTCAATAGTGTGCAGTAAATAAATAAACAAACAATCAATTCTAAGCTAGCAAACAGCTTGTAGTGAAAACCATGAAAAATACGGCACACAACCACATAAAAGTAAACACCAGCCTAGCCTAAAACTAGAGTTGGTTGCCCTAGCAAGCCATCTAAAGTGTGTGTAAAAGGCTGTGTGGTTTTGATTTGTCCTGTATAAGATATCTAATTTAAGTTGCTTAAGGTTCTGGTTGGTTGAAAGGCTTAAAGACGGTTGGTAGTAATAAAAAAGTTATTTGAATAAACTAGAACAACAAATATGTTCCGCACTTCAAAGGTCTTTCATATAAAAAGATGGATAAAATCAAAATATTTGAAGCCAACTATACCCATTGACATGATCAATAATAAATCTTTATAAAGGCCACATTTCCTATATTATGTCATGTTTTTCCATATATCACACCTTGCAATGGCCACCTCATTACTCTTACTAATATTCTTTTTATCCATTGCAAGTTAGTGGAGTAGCTTTGCACAAAACAAATCCCTGACCATCTCCGCTTATTTTTCACCCTCTTTTTTGTATGCCAAAGTTTGCAATTGTTTCCTCTTTTCATTGCCAATATGAGACCACAAGAAGAAAAACATTGGCCTCACAATGACCATAAGATCACCAACTCTTCTTCAATCCATAGTCAAGGTCTCTATCACAACCATTTTCTTCTGCTGCTCTCAATTCTATCATTAAGTGCACAATCATTTTATATTTCCTTTACCAATTCTTGCCTTTTTCTTTAGCTTGCATTTTTTGGGGATATTCAATTGATTAAAATAAAAAAGATTTTGTAAATCTTATATGTTCAAATTTAGTAAATCTTATTAGTGTTAAATCTTAAACTCTTTGGTTTTCAACATCTATAAATCCTAAAAACTATGTTTGCATGTAATATAATTCATTGGTAATATTTAATATGTTGCGGTTATGGGCCAAATCTTAAGATTGCATAACAAAATTGTTTAATAGGACTTGACCTAAATCCTAGTGACAAATTGGGTAGTTTTAATTGAGGGGAATTGCTTATTGGATAATTATGCCAAACTCAATAATAATTATGTGAAGTTGATTTTTTTGTATATGATTCATTCTTGCCTAAAAGAGTTTACTATAGTTTAAGTTAGTTATATTAGTTATAATTTTTCACATCACTTGAATGATTCAAATTTTGGAATTAATATAAAAAATGGTTAAATTTGAGTGATTTTTTTTAAAGAAAGCAATCAAATTGTCGATGATCTTATTAAAAAGAAAATCTAATTACAAACTAAATGCAATAGATTCCTCCTTAACAAGTTTAGCAAAGAAAGGAGGAATATTATTTGAAGTTAAATATTCCTAAAAGAAATCCCTATGAATAGCATAGTTAGCACAAATATTTGCTAACTTATTACAATTTCTATTCACCCAATTGAAAAAAATAAATTTGTGATCCTTGACAAATAACAGTTCATCTTTCCATTTCCCTCCCAATTCCTTTAAAAGCCTGATAACATTATACTTGTCACCTTCAACAATGATACCTTGATAATCAGGCATCCAATATTTCATGTCTTTATTTATAACATGCACCGCCATGAATTATAATTAAGAAATATCCCAATGAATGCATGATTTACCATAACCCAATAAAAATCTTTCTTTGCTGTCCCGAACTACTCCTCCAATACCAGCCTTATATGAATGTAATAAAGAGGCATCTATATTGATCTTGATCAATTTGGGAGGAGAAGGATAACAATGATCTAACAGTCTCAAAGACTGATTAGTACCCCAGTGTCCCAATATTCCATCCTTCATTAAACAAATGGAAGCATAACTTACGACATTAGAAGCTATAAGCATAGAACAATCTTCCTTTCCGTCATTTACTTATTTGTTCCTGGATCTCCAGGTTTGATAGACAGCATTGCAATAAATATTAATGAGGAAGCCATGAATTTTACTATACTTTTCCATCCACCTCCAACATTCTTGAAACGAATAAAAAATTTGTAATCCAAATCCCCATATATTTTGATGACCCATAACTTCCTTAAATTTTCCACTTTTACCGTAAAATGATCAATATACTCTATAATGCCGTAGCCTCTAGGACATTCAAACATGCTTTGAATTCTTCTCCGATATTAAAAATAAAAAGTTGAAATAACATTGTTACATACGCACCACTAGAATACCGCTACTTTAGAGCTTAATTTGATTGTTCTGAAACATTTCCAATACCAACTTTCCTCATTCATTCCTTCCATAGCCTTATAAATAAGAGAAAATTTTGAATTTCCTAAATTTTAATGAATGAGCTTGAGATAATTTTCTTCTTGATCACATTGAATCTCTACCCTTCGAATATGTCTGATTAGCTCCTCTCCAAACAAAGTTTTTAATTTTAGATAATTCCAATCACCGTTGATAATTAGAAAATCTATCATTAGAACAATGACAAATGGAACAGCCATTAATCACTCTCCACTTGACTAAAAATCTCAAAGCTTTCTTCCCATTATACAGGATTTTGCAAGTTGATGATGCTCCTCTCCCATAACTAATTGGTCCACCATACGAGCCATATTTTTGTTTAAACAATTTATATAGTAGGGAACATTTATCTTGAATTACTTTCCAAGCCAAATTTGCACTCAGAGGTATCAAAACACTCACACATAAACGAAGGCCTCTTCCTCCATCTTTAACTGGTTTACAAAAATCAATCCAGCTAACATAGTGCAGACACACCTTCCCATCTTGTTTGTTCCAGATAAATTCCCTGCTCAATTTATCCAATTCTTTTAGAATTCCTTTCAGGATTAAAAAAAAAGAGAGCAATAGAATAAATGAATTGATATAAAAATCATTCTTATCAACAAGAATTTTCCTGCCAGAGATAATAATTTGCTCCACCATACTCCAATTACCTTTTAAACTTTCTCAATTAATAAATAGAAATCCACAGCAACCAACCTTCTTAGTACAATTTTATCACAAAAATACTTGAACTCCTTCACCCCCTTAAAACCCATGATCCTTTCTATAGATCTCCTCGTTCTCTTTTTAACATTCTTACCAAACAATATTGCTAATTTATTCACATTGATGTTCTGTCTTGTCCAACAGCAGAAGTCTGTTAGTAAAGCCTTAATCTCTTTCACTTTGCTAACTTTAGCATGCGAAAAAATAAGATGTCATTTTCATATAAAAGATGAGTAATCTTTGGCATATTATTGCCCATTTTTATACCCAAAAATTCTTCTTTCTGTTTTAGTCCATTAGTAAGCAATTGAGAACATATGATGAACAAAAAAGGGGAAAGTGGACAACCTTGACAAAATCCACTCTTAGCATGAACCCAATTTGAAAGTTTGGCATTGATAATTAAAGAGAATTTAGGATTTTCTACGCATTCCGTAATCCATAAACAAAAATTTTCAGGAAATTTGAAGTATTTCAATACTTCCCTTAATGTTTTAAGAGTCTCTTTTTTGTTGGTTATACTCCTTGTATTTTGATTTGCTCTAATAAAATAGAGCTTTTAAGGATCTATGAAATTTATGATTAAGAGTCTCTACATAATTTCCACCAGTTTTCTAATTCCAAGCTGATCTCACTACCCCAACGGATGCAGGATATGAAGCCAAGACTTACTTGAATTTGATAATTTTATTAGTATAAAAGTTGTTATCCATAAACTTCATTAAGATTGGATAATGGTCACAGGCTACTCATGACAAATTCTTCAATGCCACTTAGGTGCATTCATTACTCATGGATTAACAAAACACTTATCCAACCTCTCTAATATACGAGCTCCACCCACCTGGTTATTACACCAGGTAAACTTTTGTCAAATCACTCCCATCTCATGAATATTATTATTAACCAAGAATGATTTCCTTTCTCTTGATCCCTTAGTAAACCGAAATGGTATTCCGCCTATTTTCATAGTATTGCTAGAGTAGAAATATTCCAACTTCTCCCAAAGTATTCTTCTTTGAATCACTTCTTTGCCACCATAAACAGTGGCAATTTTCCATACACCTTATTCAAAGCTCTCCTATAACCACTTGGTTAAAAGCAAATAACAAGGAAAAAGAAGCTACCTTGCTTTTCTAGAGAACTAGCACTCCTCCAAATAACCTCTGGAAGAACTTGAAAGAATTTCAATTTGATCCCAATGAGCTCATTAATCTCCATCCTAGTAGAATTGGAAATTTTAGTTTCCAACAACCCCATAAAAAAATATATTATTATCTCTTACTATCTCATTTAAATATAGAGAAGCCTGTCTCTTTCTTACTCCTCTATAATTCAAGAATACCATTGAAGCCATTAATGAACAAAAGGGGAAAAGTTCCCTCCTCTTTTACATCACCTTCAATTTTCCTTCCTCTTGGCCTCAATTTAATCAGACCAAGACATTTTAACTCCTTTATAAGTTTTATTTTAATGGTAGTAGTGCTATCATCCTTTGTCTCTTGAAGTTTTCCCATATCTTGATTAGTAGTAGAATTATCTCCTTCTTTCATCTCCACTAAAAATCTAGAATTACCATCTGTTACTTTCCCCGTAGCTTTCAGTTCAATATTATCTTTCCTTGCTTCATCATTTCCCATTAACGCACCTTTATCTATCACTAATTTAAGAACAACAAATTTGTACCCTGTTCTTTTAACAACAACAATTCCTTCATCAACATTTGTCTTCAAAGTAACAATCATAGCCTATTTTTAGATACCAAGGATTTCAGTGATTTCTTCCATATTTCTTGAAGCTAAATTATTTTTATTCTTCTTCACCTCTATGAATTCTTTTCTATTACCTGGAATACCATATTATTTCTTAGTTATTGTTTTCCACCTATCCTTCTTTCCATGAAAGGAATCTCTTATGGAAGGAATTTTTTTATAACTTACATGAAGCCACGGCCCATACCCATGACTCTCTTTTGAATTTGATGATAGCACCTTTTCACCAACAAAATCAGATTCCAGTTCCTTCATGTTATTATTATCATCCTTTGACTCCTTTACAGGCTCTGCAACAACCTTCTCTAGACAACATTTTTGCACATGTCCAATCTTACCACAACCAAAGCATAGTGAAAGTTCGATTGGGATGTTAAGCCCTATGAACTTAGTCCCAAACTAACCAAGAGGGGGGGTGAATTGGTATTTTAAAAACTTCTTTTTAAAATAAGGAAATAAAATCATATAAACCAAATCACACCACGAAAATAATGCTGAATTTAAACGTGCGGAAGCAAGAAAAAGAACACAGAAATTTATAGTGGTTCGGTCGACTCGACCTACGTCCACTCCTTGGAGGCACCCTCCAAGTATTGCACTACACAAAAAGTGACTCTCCTTTAGCCCCCACGGCTAGGTGGAGAAACCCTCACAAGAACCTCCTTTTTGCCACCCCGGCAAGGCAGAGAACCTATCTCCTTTTGCTTCCTCCTGAAGCTGGCAGAGAACCAGAAACAAAAGCAACACTCCTTACCTCTACCGACCCTTCCACGGATGAGAAACTCTAGACGAAGATGACGTAGAGAGATCCTTGAAGCAACCCTTGTGAAACCCCTCACAAGCTCCCCCTCACAAGATCCTCTCTCTCTCTTCTCTCTCTCTTTCTCTCCTCAAGGCCTTCTTAGGTCAAGGCAGCAGCCAAAAGATCTTGAAAAACGTTGAACAAGAGCTCTTTAAATAGAAGAGCTTCAAAAGAGCTCATTAATTGCAAGTTGCTAACTTTATCGTCCAGGCCGATCTGGACATCGGCCTGGCCGATCAGTACAAAACAATGAAGATCGGCCAGAGTATAGCCCTGAATGGAAAACAGGACGATTGAAAAATAGCTTGATCGTCCAGGCCGATCTCACGATCGTCCTGGCCGATCAGTTCGAATCAGAGAAAAATCGTCCTGACAATAGCCCTGAATACGAGCTGGCCGATATTGATCGTCCTGAAGTAACTTAAGGTTTTTGACTAGATCGGCCTGGCCGATATTGCGATCGTCCAGGATGATATGATCGTATCAATCATCCTTAATTACTTCCTTGATTTCCTGAACAATTATGGCATAATTTGTGAATATTGTCCAGGCCGATCCGAGGATCGTCCTGGCCGATAATTTAAAGATATGGTATACCATACTTGTCTATGGCGGCTACTTCTTTCTGTTTTGAGCTTATCGTCCTGGCCGATACACGTATCATCCAGGACGATCTGTTAACGTAGGCTGCCTTAATTAAGAATCCTTAATTAGACTTTCTGTTTTAAGCTGATCGGCCAGGCCGATCAAAGAAATCGTCCTGGCCGATATGAGAAAAACCAGAATTTCTAAGTCTCTCAAGTGTGTGTGTGAAGGGTTACAAAGCATCAGTCTTTTTGACTATTACAAGAGGACTCAAAAGGTAAAAAACAAAGGTACAGACTGACTCAACCCTAAACCTACGCATTTCTGAACTTGGCTCCTTTTTGATTGTCCGATCGTCGATTCCTGAAAAGTTAGAAGCAACAAGCTGTCCAAGAAAAGCAATGTTTGTCAATCATCAAAACATAAGACATGAAAAATAGATTTGCAACAATCTCCCCCTTTTTGATGATGGCAAAACACTAAAAAAAGATTTAATAGCAACGGAAAAAAAAATAACCTCATAAACTTCTCCCCCTTTTGACATATCAAAAAGGAGGGTACATGAAAGCATAGTAAAAGAGGTTCTCCTCATAAACTTCTCACTTTTTTTTTTTTTTTTAAAGAGCAAGGCACATCAATGATATAGTATTTCATGTGATTGATTTAAAAATTTGTGAGTTAACGTGTTTCCAATCTCATTTAATCCATAGAATAGGAGAATATCCGTTCATGGTTTACCCTTAGCCAAAATCGTTGTCTTAGGGTAGAATCGTCTTTTGAAATCAATGACCTAACTCAAATAATTAATTGGATATGAGAAAAAGAATCTACCCACCACTTGGCATAAGGAAAGTATCTCCATAAAACAATGAGGTAGATTTGTCACGATCGAACGATAATCGAGATCAAGCCTTTGAGAATCAAAACTTCTAGGTTCTAAAAGATATAAAAAGGGAGAGTAGCTTGCTTTTGAGTGGGCTCATTTTATGCCTCTTGTCAATGTTGTGGCACTTTGCGCATCTTTTTATAGATTTTTCAATTTTTTTGGCGTCTTTGCGCTTCTTTTGTTGGCATCATTGGCCAAATTTTTTTTTTATTTTTGCAAGCTAGATTCCCTTTTAGACTCTTTTAAAAAACTTAGTTGTGAATATATCTTCTCAGATATTAGAGAATAGGAGCTCTCTCTAACATAGGGAAGAATTACCACAAGCAGGATTAATAATCGAAGACAAGAGTAACAAGGGATCATGATGTGACAAAAAAACTTTTAATCATTGTAAATACAAGATAGATTTGCTTAAGCAAGCTTTAGAAAGGATCTTAGTTTCATAAACAATCATTTATTTTGAGATAGACTTTTGATTAGAAAAGAAAACTATGCCACTAATACTACGTTAGGGAAAGAGACAAAATCACAAGATATTCATACTATCTAGGTGTTTAAGTGGATGAAAACATATTAACTACAAAATGTTAAATACAAGACAAGAGATATTATATCAGTGAAGATCTAAAACTAAGGTACACGAAAAGGAAAAAGAAGGTAAAAAAAAGAAAAATTTAGCTAAAAAAGGTTTCATGCATTTATGTCAATCACACCCAATCTGGTCCTTAAAGAACTGAAAGTGTCGAAGGCCAGTGGTTTAGTAAAGATGTCTGCCAGTTGGTTTTCAGTTTTCACATGGTGTAACTCAATGTCTCCCTTAGTCACATGATCTCTAATAAAGTGATGCCTAATGTCAATGTGTTTAGTTCTTGAATGATGGATAGGATTTTTAGAGATGCATATGGCACTAGTGTTGTCACAAAAAATTGAGATGGTGCTTACATGTAATTCTAGATCCAATACCTGTTGTTTCAACCAAAGAACTTGGGCCACACAACTTCCAAGAGCAATGTATTCAGCTTCAGCAGTGGAAAGTGCAACAAAATTTTGCTTTCTACTAGACCAAGAGACCAAGGATTGTCCAATGAATTGACAAGTTCCGGAGGTGCTCTTTCTATCCACCTTGCATCCTGCAAAATCAGAGTCAGAAAAACCAATAATTTCAAAAGAAGTGCTATGTCTAGGGTACCAAATCCCTAATCCTTGTGTCCCCAAAAGGTATCTAAAAATCTTTTAATAGCAGTCAAGAACTAAACACATTGACATTAGGCATCACTTTATTAGAGATCATGTGACTAAGGGACAACATCAACTTTTTCTTACCATATCCTATCCTATCCATACTCCCTCTTTTTGTCATCACAAAAAGAGAGTTCAGAAACAGTAAAAAAAAAAAAAAAAAAACACCACGAAGGACTAAAAAAAAAAACAACAATAACTCAAAGCACAAACTAAAAGAACGAGGGATCTTGATCATCAGATGGAGGAGGTGGAGGTGGCTGCTGAAAGTAACTGGCAAGGGTAGTAAATTGAGCATTGAACCAGGCGATGTCCTGGTCATGCTGCTGCTGCTGGTGAGTAAGAAAGCTGTCAAATCGAGCTAAATCCTCAGCGCGGTGATGCTCGTAACGGGCAATGTCCTCAGAGTGTTGCTGCTCCTGGGCAGCAACATATGCATCAAATCGGGTCTTCCATCGATCAAATCTCTCAATCAACTGATCAACCGGTGAGTGTTGGTGGAGAGGGACAGGGTCAGGAAAGGGAGCTGGAGCGGGAGCCTCCTCCTCTCGAGCCCCCTGAGGTTCCTCAGGGTGGAGACGAGTGCTGTGAAGGGTGCTGAAGGAGTTGTTTGAGTAGAAGGAAGTTGGAAGGTTTGGTGGTATAGGATATTGAAGTTGGTATTTAGTTTCAAGAACATAGGCTATGATGTGTCCTAAGGCTAGATTTGGCTTTCTTCTGTGGCCTGGATCACGAATTGTTGTTAGGTGATCAATGTAACGAAAAAATAGGTCAGCAGTGTTGAATTCCCTATGAGCCATGATATAGAAGGTAGTGAGGGAAAGCAGAGGGGTAATGTGGACACGGTCGCCGGCTTTTGGAATGACGGAGGTGCGAAGGATATGTTGGATTGTCCTAGCATCTCTGACTAAAGAGCTAGTCTCTCCAACATGGTAACGGACATTGGTCTGGCGAAGAAAGTGATTTGCCGTGGACCAGTCAAGATCAGGGTCAAGGGCAATTAAGTGCAGCTTATCTCGGTGGTGGATAGCTGTAAGAGATCAACACAGTCCTGATATGTGATTTCGACAGGGCGTCGATTCACATAGGAGGACAGGGCTGTGAAGGTGGAGTTGATGCGCAGGTTTGCAAAAAATTCTAGAAGGAACTCAGAATTGAAGGGGAAAACAAGAGACAGAATGAAGCAAAGGGAAGTGTGAGCGAAGAGATCCATTACCGGGTAAGAGATGTGGACTGGATTGATAATCCTGGAAACAGTAATTCCACATTCTTTATAGCGGTGATATGCAGCTTCATCTTCTGCTTCACGGAAACGAGGGTCAACCCTTGCCCTCGAGGAACTTCCAGAGGTCTGACGGACGCGCTTCCCACCAGCCATTTGAGAGATCTTAAGCAAAAACACAAAGGAGAAGGGATGAGGAGTGAAAAACATGGCTGGATCGGCCTGAATTTAAAGAAACGTCCATATCGTCCTGGCCGATCGCGGAATCGTCCAGGCCGATATGTGTCAATAATTACGTACAGGCCGATTGGTCAAAAAGGCGGTCCAATCGTCCGGGCCGATCAGATATCGGCCAGGCCGATTAGACACAGGCTATCGGCCCGAGGAGTCAGTCCGGATGACCGTTGAAAAAGCAGATCGTCCGGGCCGATTAGGTGTATCGTCCAGGACGATGCACAATAATTGATCGTACCGGCCGAAGTTAAAACGTTTTAAATGCTTGCCACGTGTATCGTCCAGGACGAACAGTGGATCGGCCCGGCCGATGGTCCAATAATGGATCGTCCGGGGCCGAACTTAAAGATAAAAACGTACTGACACGTGGATCGTCCGGGACGGTCCAGTGTATCGGCCAGGACGATGCACATAGAATGCATCGACCAGACAAATATACTATCGGCCAGGACTATCATCATGAGTTTTGATCAAATCGTCCAGGACGATAATGTATCGTCCAGGATGATGATTTTCAGTAAGCACAGAAAAAAAGGTTAGCAGATGGATTTTGGAAAGAATTTGTCCTATCGGCCAGGACGATAGAAATATCGGCCAGACCGATGTGACTTGAAATTGAAATCAAGAAATGAATGGTGATGATCAAGATCCTCAAAAATAAAACAAAAGAAAAGACAGTCAAAGACACAAACAGTAAAAAAAAATAAAACAAACACCGAATATTTTTGGATTTTAATTTTTCTATTTTTTTTGTTTTATGGAGACATCATATGAGAATTCTTTTCATGAATTTAAACTTTTAAAGTTTTAGGAGATCAAGAGGTTTAACAAAATCCAATTAGAAGAAGGTAGAAAAACTGATTTCATTTACCCTAGATCGGACATCCTTCAGGGTACAAAATTATCTTAAAAACAACAGAGTCCTGACTCGGAATAACAAAAGGATAAGAAGATCCAATCAAGACATGTTAACAACTAAAATATCTTATAAATAATAAACCAAAATAGTTTTTCTCAATCATGGAATTTGAAATCAAATTGTTGAACGTATCACATAGTCAATGAGTTTTCTAAGTTTTAAGAGTTTTACCAAAGAGATGATAGCTTGCATTTAGTGGGCTAATTTTATGCCTCTTTTCTCTTTTATTGGCTCTTTGAGCATCTTTTGATTTTTGATACACTTTTGTGTATATAGTTTTCTTTTCAATTTGGCTTCATTGGCCTCTTTCCTTTTTGACTTTTGCAAGCAAAAAAATTCTTTAATATACCCTTAAAAAAAACTTAGTTGTGAGTATATCCTCCAAATATTAGAGAATAGGAGCTCTCTCTCTAACATAGGGAAGAACAATCCACAACCCAAAATCAAAATCACGTGACAACTGTAATGGTAAGATTTCAAAAGCTTGAATGATATCAAAGAATTTTGATTATTATGCATAAGATGATTTAATGTAACAAGATTAGAAAGAGATCTTAAAAAGCCATTAGTTAAACTGAGTTTAGTCTTTTGTTTTATAAAAGAAAATCATGCCACTAAACAAAGTCAGAAGAAGGGAAAAAAACATCAACAGTTTACTTCCTTTAACCAATTTTAAAAAGCTAAACCTTATCTCCAAAAACTCCAATATTTAAAAGCTTGAGAAGTTTTATCATATGGAGGCCCAAAATAAAGACCAAAGTGAAAAATAAAAACTCATAAAAACAGGACAAAGTGAACACAAAAAAAAAAAAAACTAAAATAAAAGTCACATAAAGACTAAAGATTTCAAGCAAGTGATTAAACAACGGATTTAAGCAATTGAGCTGCATGCCTCCTTATGTTTAGGTATCTTATGCTCCCACGAGGTCTTTGGTGAGAGCACTCCTGCAAAACTCAACAACAGTCAGTTTTAGGAACCCAAACAGATTTGGGCTCCTTCTTAGGAAATGTAGAGTGCAATGCAGATGTGGTATGTATTGAATCATGCATCTTAGGTCTCCACACCCAATGTGTACTGCGGTGAACTGTGCAAGTGTGTGAGATGTGTCCTAACATGCCACAAGAAAAACATTGAACTCCAGGAAAAGGTTTTCTTAAATGGTTTGAGTAAAAATGCCTCTTCCTAGGTTCTGGCCTTTGATTAAAAATTGGTGTCATCCTAACTTTCTTACATGTTTCCAAATCATTTTGAATTCTCAAGTTAGTTCTTTTTAATGCATCATTCTCAATCCTCAAATTTTTCTCAATCTCTTTAGATTTTTTAAGATCATTGTTAAGTGAGGTGTGTGAAGCTTTTAATGCATTACTTTTATCAACTAATTCCAAATGCTTCTTGTTTAATTCATCAAATTCATCAAGGAGAGCCATATGATTTGAATCAATCGTTGCATGATCTTTGAGAAAAACTTCATGCTCTTTTTGTAGATTTGAATGTTCCAATTTTAGGCTAGCATGAGTTTTCTTAAGTTTTTTGTATGATGTATGGATTTTTTCCCAAATTTCAAATAATTCATCATAGGTTGGTTTACATACCTCTTCCTCATCACTTTGATTTTCTCCCATGAAATACAAGTTTGTAGTCTCTTCCTCTGGTTCAGTCTCAGAGGAATCAGTACCAGATTCTGCCCAGAAGCCTCTTTGGATTTTCTTATTCTCCTTCCTAGACTTAGCTTTTTCCTCACCTTTTTCCTTTTCTTTTCTTGAATGATCTTGAAGTGTAGGACAATCGGCTCTTACATGTCCCGGTTTCCTGCATTCAAAACAAACAACATCAGAAGATCCTTTAATATGTTTATGATCCTTACCTTTTCTCCAATTTTGATGATGCTTTTGTTTCTTCCTTAGAAAGCTTTTGAATTGCCTTGTGATGAAGGCAACTCCATCGCTTTCAGACCCGGAAGATTCAGAATCCGATTTGTGTGCCTTCAATGCAATTGTTTTCTCCTTTTTCTTCTCACCTGCATCAAGATTTCTTTGATTCACCCCTTGCTCGTAAGCAATGAGTGAACCAAGCAAGTTATCAATAGAATAGGTGTTTAAATCTTTAGATTCAGTGATTGCAGTAATTTTTGCATCATAAGAAGAAGGCAAGCATCTCAAAATCTTGTTAACTTTTTCATAGTTCGAAAGTTCTTTTCCTAGTGCATGCAATGAAGTAGCAATCTGAGTAAACCTAGTGTACATGTCAGAAATTGATTCATGAGGTTTCATACGAAAAAGTTCGTAGTCATGCAAGAGAATGTTTAAACGGGATTGTTTAACTTCATTAGTGCCTTCATAAGTAATGCACAATTTATCCCAAATTTCTTTACCAGTCTTGCAAGTTGAAACACGCATGTAATCCTCAGATTTTAAAGCACAGAAAAAACAATTCAAACATTTCGCATTTAGTTGAGCTAAATCTCGTTCATCAAAAGTCCATTCGGTAAAAGCAACTTCAGTTTTAAAACCGTTAATTTCACGAGAAGGTGGAGAATAACCTTCTTGAATAAGCATTCACATGCGATAATCAGTAGATTGTAGAAAAGTTGACATGCGAGTTTTCCAAAAATCAAAAAATATATTATTATCTCTTACTATCTCATTTAAATATAGAGAAGCCTGTCTCTTTCTTACTCCTCTATAATTCAAGAATACCATTGAAGCCATTAATGAACAAAAGGGGAAAAGTTCCCTCCTCTTTTACATCACCTTCAATTTTCCTTCCTCTTGGCCTCAATTTAATCAGACCAAGACATTTTAACTCCTTTATAAGTTTTATTTTAATGGTAGTAGAGCTATCATCCTTTGTCTCTTGAAGTTTTCCCATATCTTGATTAGTAGTAGAATTATCTCCTTCTTTCATCTCCACTAAAAATCTAGAATTACCATCTGTTACTTTCCCCGTAGCTTTCAGTTCAATATTATCTTTCCTTGCTTCATCATTTCCCATTAACGCACCTTCATCTATCACTACTTTAAGAACAACAAATTTGTACCCTGTTCTTTTAACAACAACAATTCCTTCATCAACATTTGTCTTCAAAGTAACAATCATAGCCTATTTTTAGATACCAAGGATTTCAGTGATTTCTTCCATATTTCTTGAAGCTAAATTATTTTTATTCTTCTTCACCTCTATGAATTCTTTTCTATTACCTGGAATACCATATTATTTCTTAGTTATTGTTTTCCACCTATCCTTCTTTCCATGAAAGGAATCTCTTATGGAAGGAATTTTTTTATAACTTACATGAAGCCACGGCCCATACCCATGACTCTCTTTTGAATTTGATGATAGCACCTTTTCACCAACAAAATCAGATTCCAGTTCCTTCATGTTATTATTATCATCCTTTGACTCCTTTACAGGCTCTGCAACAACCTTCTCTAGACAACATTTTTGCACATGTCCAATCTTACCACAACCAAAGCATAGTGAAAGTTCGATTGGGATGTTAAGCCCTATGAACTTAGTCCCAAACTAACCAAGAGGGGGGGTGAATTGGTATTTTAAAAACTTCTTTTTAAAACAAGGAAATAAAATCATATAAACCAAATCACACCACGAAAATAATGCGAAATTTAAACGTGCGGAAGCAAGAAAAAGAACACAGAAATTTATAGTGGTTCGGTCGACTCGACCTACGTCCACTCCTTGGAGGCACCCTCCAAGTATTGCACTACACAAAAAGTGACTCTCCTTTAGCCCCCACGGCTAGGTGGAGAAACCCTCACAAGAACCTCCTTTTTGCCACCCCGGCAAGGCAGAGAACCTATCTCCTTTTGCTTCATCCTGAAGCTGGCAGAGAACCAGAACCAAAAGCAACACTCCTTACCTCTACCGACCCTTTCACGGACGAGAAACTCTAGACGAAGACGACGTAGAGAGATCCTTGAAGCAACCCTTGTGAAACCCCTCACAAGCTCCCCCTCACAAGATCCTCTCTCTCTCTTCTCTCTCTCTTTCTGTCCTCAAGGCCTTCTTAGGTCAAGGCAGCAGCCAAAAGATCTTGAAAAACGTTGAACAAGAGCTCTTTAAATATAAGAGCTTCAAAAGAGCTCATTAATTGCAAGTTGCCGACTTTATCGTCCAGGCCGATCTGGACATCGGCCTGGCCGATCAGTACAAAACAATGAAGATCGGCCAGAGTATAGCCCTGAATGGAAAACAGGACGATTGAAAAATAGCTTGATCGTCCAGGCCGATCTCACGATCGTCCTGGCCGATCAGTTCAAATCAGAGAAAAATCGTCCTGACAATAGCCCTGAATACGAGCTGGCCGATATTGATCGTCCTGAAGTAACTTAAGGTTTTTGACTAGATCGGCCTGGCCGATATTGCGATCGTCCAGGACGATATGATCGTATCAATCATCCTTAATTACTTTTTTGATTTCCTGAACAATTATGACATAATTTGTGAATATCGTCCAGGCCGATCCGAGGATCGTCCTGGCCGATAATTTAAAGATATGGTATACCATACTTGTCTATGGCGGCTACTTCTTTCTATTTTGAGCTTATCGTCCTGGCCGATACACGTATCGTCCAGGACGATCTGTTAACGTAGGCTGCCTTAATTAAGAATCCTTAATTAGACTTTCTGTTTTAAGCTGATCGGCCAGGCCGATCAAAGAAATCGTCCTGGCCGATATGAGAAAAACCAGAATTTCTAAGTCTCTCAAGTGTGTGTGTGAAGGGTTACAATGCATCAGTCTTTTTGACTATTACAAGAGGACTTCAAAAGGTAAAAAATAAAAGTACAGACTGACTCAACCCTAAACCTACGCATTCCTGAACTTGGCTCCTTTTTGATTGTCCGATCGTCGATTCCTGAAAAGTTAGAAGCAACAAGCTGTCCAAGAAAAGCAGTGTTTGTCAATCATCAAAACATAAGACATGAAAAATAGATTTGCAACACATAGATAGGGAATCCTCTCATATTCAATTTTTTGGAAAAATCTTCCTGAATTTCCTTAAATCCACACGCCCAGAAGTAGAGAATCTTCCAGATGAATCTGGACACAAATCAAGGAAAATTCCCTTCTACCCCACTAAAACATATTTTTGTCAATCAGATAAGGATTCCCTACTTTAGAAGCAATTCTACAAACATTGGCAGCTTCCCAACAATGTAACGGCAAGTTAGACATCCTTATCTATATAGGTGAAGTCAAATCCTTCAATGAATTTGGATTTAAAGATTGGATCCATTTATCAAACCCAATAATGTTACCCTTTACATACCAAAGACCATTAGCTAGCACCTGTTCCACCAATACTTCATCATCAAATGCACATAAGCTCCAACCATTTCCAAGCCAAGTAAGGTTGAATTTGCCAATCTACGACAATTATCGTCTAAGCTTTGCATTCAAAATATATTGTGGGATATTTTCTCCAGCACTTTGACAAGAAGAGCATTCTAAAGTTTTCTAGTATTCACCAATACCTTATCCTCACAGAGTTTTACTATAAGACCATCCTCTGAGAGTAAGATGCCAAAATCCCAATCAGAATCAGAAATTCTTCTATGAGTCTTTTTAAGCCACACATTATGCAAGTCATTCCTAGATGATTCCTTAATTATTACTTCTTCATTTCCATCCAATACTGGAATAGTAAGATTCCTCTCATCAGATTCACAATTTTAGACTACATTCATGTCACCAAATCCTATTTCACATTAATAATATTTATTAGTATAACCAGAGTTCTCCCCAGAGTATTTGTTTCTATACGACCTTCATCACTTCCTCCTAGAATTGATTCCGAGACAACATTCTAAACCTTATGAGCTTTAGCTTTCTTCGGATTTTCTTCTTGCATCATAACATCCTTCCCTTTCCCAATCACCTTAATAGGTTTAACATTTAAAATACCCCCTACATTAATAATTAAAGGTTTACCATAATTGGATGAGATTCAAATCACCAATTGAGAATTTTAAACATTGTTTTCTCTCAGGTTATCGGCCTATGATAAGGTTTTAGTTGATAAGGTTCAAGTTGAAGTTCATTAAATTCAAGTGATTGTTGCTAGCTGAGATATGTGAGGCATGTAGTACTAAGTTTTTATATTAGTTAAGGTTCGATCAAAATCATGGAAAGCCTTATTATTATGTCATCTTTTAATCAAGTTTAACTATTTAGGAACCAATTTATTTATTTAATTGCACTTGGAGGTCTTATAAGTGATAGAAGTAGTCTTCCTACTTTGGGGTTTTGTGTTAGTGTGCAATAAACATAAAAAGCTATTAAAAAATAATAATATTCCTTCTCACATGACACATTCTATAAAAATCTAATTGTTAGCTTTTTTTTTTATAAATTTTTGTATTGAAATATTCTTCATATAATAATTATTTACTCCATAAGTTATCCATGATTATTCATAATAGGTGCTTCATTTTATGAAGTACACTCTATAGAAATAGGAAGGTATCGATCAATTTCTTTATGTGAAGACTTTTATTTTTGCAGTGTTAATAATTACCTTTCTATGACAGCTTTTTTTCTCAGACATATTACATTAACTCAAAAAAATAAATAGTAAGCACCATTATTTCAAGTCATTGAGTCATCATTTGATGTTATTCTTTAATCATTCATTTGTTTAAGAAAAAAAAAAGGATTATTTATTCATCTAAAGTGTAAAACATTTCATGTTAAATATATTCAAAATTGAAAGGATAATAGGAAGCATCATATTACTCACATAAGAAAAAAAAATGCAACAAGTTAATGGGCTTCAATCTCCTACCTCATTATGGACATAAATAGCTAATGTAATCAATCAATTTGATTCCTTTCTAAACTACCACTTAGTATGACTAGGTTCCTGCTTATATTCAAGTAAATGGAAGAATGACTTCACCGCTCAGCTCTTAAATCTCTATCATGGATTTAGATTAGTGGTAAATTATCCCAAACAACTTCTCAATTTATAGTAGTGTTATGAGACCATCGTTTACTCTAAACTAGAAAATAGGTAATCCTTCTGTTATTTTTTTTGTGGCACACTCTCAAAGGCTTATTTCTATTAATGTTAGGACATGTGGTAGTTCCCTACAAGTTTTTGCATATAGTTGCTCATGTAAAAAAAATAGTTCATTAGGGCGATAAATTTTCTTGGACAGCTTATTAGGGAGGGGACCACTAAACTAGTCTAAATCATGAAGAGTAAAGACCATTAAACTAGTGAAAGAATGAAGTATAAAGCTTATGGTAGGTCTGCCAAATAAGGTAATATTTGTTGAGATGCCTTTAATCTTCCTACTAGTTTATCTGGTTGGCTAAATTTAATCCAAATTCTAGAAGATTATTGTCAAAGTCAAACCTATTTTTTAGCTAGTAATGGGTGTGCATTCAAGTACAATGCTTTACAACTTTCAACATTTAATTACAAAGCTTTTTTCTAGTTCAACAAAAATCCTTTTCTTTTCATAGAGGCATGATTTTGGGACTATAATAAATTTTTTAATACTTATTATTATCCAATTTT
>CM028349.1:7372988-7476291 GCA_016618105.1 Dendrobium huoshanense | reverse complement strand
AGGAAAAATTATAGACTGACTCACACTAAAACTACCCAATCTTGAGCTAGCTTGAGTTACACTTGATCCTGTGGTCCTGAAATGTTTGTGGCAAGCATTCATAGTAAAACAAAAGTGTTTGCTATCATCAAAATATATAAAACTCTTGAGTTTGAGTCACAGCAAAAAAAATTGACAAACACTCCATTATTTTCATTACCTAACTTTAATAAAACATTTGAGATAAATGTGATGCTTCATGTATAGGTATTGGAGTTGTACTCAAGAATGATGGATGACCAATTACATATTTTAGTAAAAAGCTAAGTGGGAAAGCCCTAAATTACCCAACTTATGATAAGGAGTTATACACATTGGTTTGGGCATAAAAAATATGGCAACATTACCTTTGGCCTAAAGAGTTTGTGAGTCACACCGAGTAGGATTTTTTGAAGCACATGAAAGGACAACACAAATAAATAAAAGGCATGCATGATGGATGGAGTTCATAGAGACATTTCCATATGTTATATGATATAAACATGGTAAGTAAAAATATTTTTCCAATGTACTTTCTTGTAGGTATGCATAAATCACCACTCTTGATGCAAAATTAGTTTTAGCACAACAATTAATTATATATTTTAGACCTTTTTATTGTGAGGGTTTCCAAGCATAAGAGAATAATATAGCAGGACAATTTTATAAGCATGATGGATTCTTTTTTACGGAGAAAAAATATGTGTGCCAAATTGTTCATTGCATGATTTGCTAGTTAGAAAATCACATGGTGGAGGTTTAATGGGACATTTTGTTATTGCAAATACCTTAGATATTTTATAACAGAACTTCATTTAGCCGCAAATCAAAAGAGATATTGAGAGGATTTGTAGAAAGTGAATCGCTTGTACTACAATAATAACATCAATCATTTATCCCACTATGTGGGGTCAACTACATGAATCCTTTTTCTCCATTGTGACCTATTATAAGTCAAATTCTCATTTAATTCTAATAAAGAAAGATTATTTCTAATATTTTATAACCAAGTCTTTTTAGGCTTTCCTCTACATTTCTTAACATAAGTCAAATCTAGAACCTCTACTTTTCTAATCGGGTCATCGGAAGGCTGTTGTTTTATGTGACCAAACCATCTAAGGCGACTCTTCTTAATCTATCTTCCACTGAAGCTACTCAACCTTTTCACATATATGCTCATTCCTTATCCTATCTCTAAGGGTAAAGCCACTCATCCACCTAAGTATCCTAATCTCTGCAACACTTAATTTAGTATTATGCTTCTCTTTTAATGGCCAACATTCATCACCATACACATCTAATCTCCATCTTATAGAATTTTCACTTAAGTTTAAGGGGTACTATTCTATCACACAACAAGCTTGATGCATTCCACCACTTCAACCATCCAACTTGAATTCTGCTGATAATATCCCCATCTATTTCATTCTCTCTGAACAATATATCCAAGATATGTAAAATGTGTACTCTTACAGAATACACTTGTAGACAAGCAAAATATCTAGAGTAATCACACGGTTTGTATACACCCCTATATATTCCTATTGAACCATGGATTGATATTGCAATGGACATTATCCTAGGTTCCATAGGACTAGGCTTGGCAAAGACTTAATTTTTGTAGTTGTCAATAGGTTCTCAAAGATCTCATATTTTATCCCATCATGAAATAAATGATGCTTCACATATTTCTAATTTGTTCTTTATGGAAATTGGCATACCTAGAATAATTATTTCGGATCGAGATACTAAATTCTTGAGCTACTTTTAGAAGACTATATGTAGTAAGCTAGGTACTAAGCTTTTGTTTTATACCACTTGTTACCCAAAAAATGATGGTCAAATTGAATTAGTAAATTTGATTTTCAAGTTGATTAAGGGAAATCATTAATAAGAATGATAAAAATTTGGAAGATTGTTTACCACTTGCTAAATTTTCTTACAATCATAATGTTCCTTCTACTACTAAAATTTTCACCCTTTGAAATTTTATATGGTTTTAATCTATTAACTCCATAGGATTTCTCTCATTTACCAAAATTTGAGCGTATTAATTTTGATGGCAAGGATGAATTCTTTAGATAAATTCATGAGAAGGCAATACTCAATATTGAATGAAGAATTGAGCAATATGCAAAGATATCTAACAAAATGAAGGTATAAAATGATCTTTAAGCCCGTAGAATGGGTTTCTGATTTCAAGGGAATGCTTGTTGCATTTATATGTTCATATTTGATTGTAAACTAATTTTTCTTTTTTATAATTTACTTCATAAAATTGATAAAGTGATGTAGAAATGTAAAATCAATGTTTTAGATAACGTGATGTAGCAATGAAAAATCAATTATTTCCCTCTCTATTTTCTCCATTTATTCTCTTTCTCCTTCTACTATTTTTTATCGCTCTTAGTCTCTCTTCACTCACCCTCTCTCTTGCAATCTCCCTTCCAAAATCTAACCGTTTCTCTTGCACATTCTCCCTAGCTCTCTCTCCCTCTCTATCTCATTACTTTCTTTATCTTACACACTCTTTTTGTCACTCTCTGACTATCCCTCTCTCTCTACTCTCTTTTACTCTCCATTATCTCTATATCTTTATCTCTTAATCCCTTTCTATTTATATAAAAAACATCTCTCCCTATTGCTCTCTCTTCCTTTCCCTCTCACTCTCTTTTAAAATCTCTCTATCAATCTCCCTCTCCCTCATTCTCTCCCTCTTTATTTCCCTCTATCATCTCTTACTAACTCTCCTTCACTCTCATTATCTCTATATTATTGTGATAGTTTCTTCTTTATTTTGCATGGTTAATATTCTTACAACTTTTATATTTTTGATGATTCCAAAATTATTACTTTTGTTATTATTTCTCGTAACATATTTTTGAAAATTATTTTTCTCTTGTGTGTACTAACATTTCAGGGAAATCATACTATGGATTGTTGAAGACTTCTAATCAAGATAGTTTAGAGTTTATTATAATTGAAGTTTATATTTTCCATTTTATTGAGTCGAAGAGAGTGTGATTGTAATTAAGTAATAGAGCACACACACACAACAGAGGAGATATAAATTCATATTTTTTAAACTGATTGTACTGTACGATATCACTTCATACGGGACGATCTGGTTAGTTATTTTTCCTAACCAGCTGTCAAACAAATAGAATGAAAATACTTTTTCTATGTATGGTTTGTATGGGATGATCCCAAATTTGATACCGGGATGAATGCCTCTGTATTGTTCTTGGACGAAGATCAAACGGGACGATCCTAATTTTTGTATAGGGACAAATGCCTCAATTTTGTTCTCGAACGAAGATTGTATGGTATGATCAAAATTTTTTATAGGGACGAACACCTTTATTTTTTTCTCGAATGAAGATCGTAGGAGACGATCAAAATTTCGTACAGGATCGAACGCCACTGTTTTGTTCTCGGACGAAGATCATACGGACGATCAAATATTTGTACAGGGATGAATGCCTCTATTTTGTTCTTGTATAAAGAATTTTTTCTATGTCTGGATCGTATGGGATGATCGATGTTTCGTATTAGGATGAACCTTTCGGGTTTGTTCTCGCTCATTTTATCCTAACATTTTGTAAAGACAAAAATTAAAATTTTCTAACTGTTCTTCTCGGACAAACTTAGTTTGTACCAATTGATGATCACGTATGAAAGGATTTTGTACCAATTCCCAACAGGTTCGTACACAACAGTATTTGAACTGTTAATATATATGAACATACGATTGTAATGTAAGATTGTGCATGTACAAAATTGAAAATTCAGTTTTGTGGACGTTTTTTCACGTCTTTTGTATAAAAGGTCCATCTAAAACTGACGTGAATATTCTTCTAATTTTGTCAATGTGAATTTTCAAGTGTAATTGAAAAAGAGAGTGTTTGAGAGAGATTTCTTTTTAGTGGAGCATGAAGGGTTCACAAGGTTACTCAAAGGTAAGGATCTCTGTGTGATTGTGTATTTTTCACTCTTCTTGTTGTCTTTCTAAATTATTCATGAGAAGATCTTTGAAGTAGATCTAATTCTTTGCCAACAATTGGAATGTGTAAACAAATGATGGTTTACTGCCGACACTTGGAGAGTGTGAATAGCCAAAGGTACTCTGCATACACTTGGAGGGTATGAAAGGACGAAGGGTACTCTGCCTACACTTAGAGGTTTTGAAAGGAAAAAGGAGAGTCACTTTGGTAATAGTGCAATACCTAAAGTAGGAGGCTTCAGAGAGTGGATATAGGTCATGTTAAATTGAACCACTATAAATCATTGTGTCATTTATATTTCTGCTGCTTATTTTTTTGCAAGTTATTTTTATTCTCTAGTCGAAAAGTTTTATTTTAAAACTTTAAATTAACTTGCTTCATAAATGAACAGTTTTAATTTTTTAAAACCAAGAGAATTTTAATTTATCAATTCACCGCCCCTCTTGGTTAGCCTTGGGACGTTAGTTTAGGTTTAACATCCTATTTTAGATTCAACAAGAATCAACAAGTGGTTTCAGAGTTTTGTTTCAAAATCATAAGTTTATACTACTTTTTGATAAATGTGTATGGATACTTTTGGAAACTAGAACACATATGAAGGGTATTCGATCACTAAACCAACTTTATTTGATAACATTCTTTTCAATTTTTGTAAAACATGCATGTCCACATTTTTACAGTTATTAGATTATTGTATGTGGATCTTAATTAGTACAAGAAAGGTATATAAAACCAACTAGATTAATTAATGGTATTATAGTTGAAACACCCTTTGCAGATTGGACTGTAGAAGAATATAACTTGGCATAACTAAATGCAAAATATTTAAAAGGTTTCTTTTGTGCACTTAAATCAGAAGACTACATGTGGTTTTCAACTTGCAAAAGTGGAAAGGACACATGGGATTGACTTTGTATTACTTATGAAGGGACTAATAAAATAAAACAATCTAGATTAAATATCTTATTACATGACTATGAATTGTTTCATATGATACTAAATGAATCTATTTCCGACATGTATATAAGATTAACTTAGATAGTCACTTCTTTGCATGCATTAGGTAGGGAACTAACAAATATGGAAATGGTAAATAAAACTCTTCGTTGTTTGTCTACTACTTATGATGTAAAAGTAACTACTATTATAGAGTTTAAAGATATAAATGTTTACTCTATTGACTATCTTCTTGGATCACTAATTACTTACGAGCAAGGAGTCAAAGAAAGGTTGATACAAGAGAACAACAAAAGGAGAAGAATATTGCACTTAAAGTGGAGGAGTCGAAGAGTGATCTATCACAACCTGAGGATGAGGATGATATTGCCTTGATGACTAAGCAATTTAGGAGCTTTCTTAAAAGGAAGCAAAGGAGACACCAATAGTGGAAAAGAGGTAAGTATAATAAGAATGTTAAGGTTTCTAATGACATGATTTGCTATGAATGTAGGAATATGGAACACATAAGTTTAGATTGCCCAATCCTAAAATCCCCTCCTAGCTTGGAGAAGGTAGAGGAGAAACCAAATGTGAAGAAGGGAAAGAAGAGATTCCAAAGAGCTTTTGGGCGAACTTAACTTTAGATTCATCAAAAATAGAAAAGGAGGAGGAAGTCCCAAATTTATACTTAATGGTCGATAATCTTGATCAGTCAAATCAAGAAGAGGTATGTGACAACCTATGCTGAATTATTAGAAGTTTATGAAAGGATTCATGACACATATAGGAAGCTTAAGAAAATTCAAGCTTGTCTAATTTTAGAATTATAAGAATTGTAAAAAGAACACAAAATCCTTAGGAAAGATCATGCATTGATAGATAATAAACATATGAGCTTACTTGATGAATTTGATGACTTGAACAAGAAAAATGAAAATTTAAATTCATCCTTTGTTAAACTGGAAAAAAGAATTCAAACATTTTAAGGATGAATCTAAAAATAGAGAACATCATTTGAATTTTTAGTAATAATGTGTTAAAAGATTTAAACACATTTTTTTGAAATTGAAAGTTCAAGCTCTTGAGTAAAATAGGAAATCACCAATACTTGAAGATTTTGCAAAAACCTATTTTGTATCCAAAATCTTTATAACTCAGGAAGAGACAGAGTAATTATAGAAGATTGAGAAATCTATTTCTTGAAGTTAAATGTTATTCTTGTGGCATATTTGGACATATAACACACACCTGCACTCTTGATAAGAAAATTGATTTAGTGTGGAAACCAAAGATGCATAAACCTAAACATATCATACATGCATCTAGTTTTAAATTGCCAAAAGATGAACCTAAGCTTTTTGGGTTACCAGGTTTAACATTTGATAGTTTTGCAGGCACCCTCTAATACAAGGCCTTGTAAGAGCATTTGGTACCTAGACAGCTATTGCTCAAAGCATATGGCTAGAGACACTAAGCAATTTATATTGCTGGAAGCCAGAAGTGGAGGCAAGGTTACACTTGGAGATAACACCACTAGGAAGGTGGTTGGATCAAGTATGATTGGAAACTTGTAAAAATTTTTTATTAAAAATTTTCTATTTGTAGAAGCTTAGAGCATAATCTTTTGAGTATTAGTCAGCTATGTAATAAAGAATATAATGTAAAATTTGTTTCTAATTGCTACATATTAAGCCTAAATGATAATGCTGTTTTACATGGTTTAAGGGTAAATAATATTTATATTCTAGATTTAAATTATCTTAAAACTCCTAATGCTTTATGTTTAAAAACTATTTCTGATGAATCATGGTTATGGTATAAAAGACTTTGTCACTCTAACATGAAAAACCTTAGGAAAATTACCGAAAAGGAATTGGTTAGAGGTATACCAAACTAGATTTTACTATGGATCACCTTTGTGATGCATGTCAATTAGAAAAATAGATGATGTCCTCTTTTCAGTTTAATAAGGATCTTACAACTAGTAAACTATTTGAGATTTTATATATGAATCTTTTTAGACCAGTTGGAACTGTAAGTCTAGGAGGAAAGGTATATGGATTTGTGATTATAGATGATTTTTCAAGATTCACTTGGGTTAAATCTTATATCTAAGAGTGAATCTTTTGATGAGTTATGGAGATTTTTAGACTTAAATTCAGAGAAAACTAGGATATGATCTTTTAACAATCCAAAGTAATCATGGTAGTGAATTTGAAAATAAAAAAAATTGAGGATTTCTGTAAAGAAAAAGAAATTGATCACAATTTTTCTGCACCTAAAACCCGTCACTATGATGGGGTAGTCAAAAGAAATAACAGAACATTAATAGAATCCGCTCGAACCATGTTAGCAGAATATTCACTTCCTAAATATTTTTGGGCTGAAGATGTTAAAACTATATATTATGTTCTGAATAGGTTGAATATTATATCAAAGTTAAAAAAAACACCTTATGACCTTCTTAAGGGAAGAACACCTAGTTTATTACATTTGCAAGTTTTTGGATCTAAGTTGTTCATATATAATAATGGAAAATCTACCTTAGAAAAATTTGATCCAAAATTAGATGAAGGAATTTTTCTTGGATACTCTAGTGTTGGAAAATCTTATAGAGTATTTAATAAAAAGAACTTTGGTAATTGAGGAGACCGCACATATTATATTTGATGAATCTAGAATTTGGAAGAGCCAAATGTGAAAGAAGATGAGATAGAAATTATCTCCCAAAGAATTGAGGAAGTTTATTTGAAAGAAAATTCAGAGTTAGAAAACCAGTTGTCTAGATATTTGGGATTTTCTAAAGACGACCATAATGAATTGATTTTAGGTGAAACTAGTGAGGGTTTTAGGACAAGGCGTGGACTAAGAAAAGAAGTCAATCATTCTGCCTTTATTTCACTAATAGAACCCATAAATATAAATCAATAACTTTTGGATGAATTTTGAATATTAGTTATGTATGAAGAATTAAATCAATTTGTAAGAAATGAAGTTTGGGAATTAATTGCAAGCCAAAGGATCAAAGTATAGCTGGAACTAAGTGGGTATTGAAGAACAAAATGAATGACTCAGGAGTTGTTGTTAGAAATAAGGTTAGATTGGTGGCTAAGGGGTATAATAAGATTGAAGGGATTGATTTAAAGGAGACTTTTTCCCCTGTAGTGAAACTTGAAGCAAATAAGGTTTTTTTAACCTTTGCTTGTTTTAGAGGATTCAAATTATTTCAAATGGATGTTATAAGTGTCTGTTTAAATGGGGTAATTACAGAGCATGTTTATGTTGAACAACCTCCAGGTTTTAAAAATTAAAAATGTTGCAAACCTATTTTTCATGAATTATGATTTTGATGATAGCAAATAATTCTATTTATCTTTGACTGCCTTACGTACTAACATTTCAGGATAAGAAAATCAAACGGCAATCGGAACCAGTTCAAGTTTTTGGAAGACTAGGTATGAGTCAGTTTGTAATATGTTTTTCCCTTTCTTGAGTCAATTGTAACCTTTGAAGTGTCTAATGCTAAGTAATCATACACACACACTTGAGTGATTTTTCTGTATGAATTAGAGTTTCAAATTTTTTCCTCACATTGGCACAGTCGATATTTATATCGTCCTGGACGATCCGGTTTAAAACAGAAATCCTAATCAGGGCATCATGGTTATGGTAGCCATCATTAAGTCGATCGGCCTGAACGATACTTGTATCGGCTAGGACGGTATGCTCAAAATAGAAAGAATCAACCGCCATGATCTATTTAGGCATTCTTTATTTTTTGAAATCATCCAGGACAATTTTGTATCATCCTGGATGATCGAAAGGTTGGCCGGGATGATAAGTTCAAAAACCGTTGTTGCTCCTGGACGATCAACATCGGCCAGCTCAAATTTCGGGTGATGTTCTGGATGATTAGCATTGGCTAGCTCAAATTCCAGGTGATGGGCTGGACAATTTTACACTAATTTGAACTAATCATCCGGGACGATCGTGAGATTGACTTAGACGATCAAGCTATTTTTGAATTGTCCTGACCTCTTTTCAGAGCGATTGTCTGGCCAATAATCTGTGATTCAAACTAATCATACATGACTATATATTATTGTCCTGGACGATAGGAACAATTTTCTTCTATTTCATCCCAAATTGTCTGGGCTGATTAGGCTTAAATTGCACTGATCGTATAGGATGATATACTTATCATCCTGGACAATAATCTTGGCAATTTGTAATTAATGAGCTATTCCAAAGCTCTTCTATTTAAGAGCTCTTGTTCAACATTTTGAACAATCTTTTGCTGCTATTTTGACCTGAGAAAGTCTAGAGGAGAGATATATAGAGGGAGAAAGGATCTTGTGAGGGATATTCACAAGGGTTACTCCAAGCATTGTTCCACTTATTCTTGCACTAGATTCTTTTATCCTTGGAAGGGTGGGAGAGGTAAGCTTTAGTGATCGATCAAGATTCTCTGCCTGCTTCAGGAGGAAGTAAAAAGAGCTAGGTTCTCTGCCTCGCCTGGGTTAACGAAAAGGAGGTTTTTGTAAGGGCTTCTCCACCTTGTTGTGGGAGAAAAAGGAGAGTCACGTTTGTAGTACAATACTTAGAGGGCACCTCCGGGGAGTGGACGTAAGTCAAGTTGACCGAACCACTATAAACCCTTATATTTTTTTTACTTCTTACGCATTTAATTTTCCACACTTTGATTTCTGTGGTGATTTTGGTTTGTGATTGTTGTGCTTTGCTTAAAGATTTTTTTAAAATATCAATTCACCCCCCCCCCCCCCCTCTCTTGGTTAGCCTCGAGCTAGTTCGTAAGCGTCTAACACCCCTAACAAACTTTCAAGTGATTTCAGAGCCGAATTCATAAAAATTGAGTTTCAAAACTTTTTAAATTTTGATCCATGGCAAACTTTGGGAACTGTAATTCAATGAAATGATATTATATTACACGACCACCTTTGTTTTACAATATTCCTTTTGATTTTTGGAAAATTTGCATGTCTACCATTTTACAATCAACTGATTATCGCATGTTGATGCTTATTATAGAAGGATATTACCCACCTTCTCGTGAAATTAATGGAATTAAAACTGAAGTACCTTTTACTTAATTGACTTTTGTTGAAAGAGATTTAGCACAACTTAATGCAAAGTGTTTGAATTATTTTTTTGGTGCTTTAAAATCTGAAGATTACATTTTTGTTTCTACTTGCTCTAGTGGTAAAAAGATTTGAGATAGATTGTGTATCACTTATGAAAGAACTGATGAAGTTAAGCAATCTCGTTTGAATATTCTCTTGCATAGTTACAAAGTTTTTTGTATGAAACCTTATGAATCAATTTTTGAAATGTATACATGGTTTACTCAAATAGTTACTTCTTTGCATGCCTTAGGAAGAGAAATATAACACTATGAAAAAGTGAACAAAATGTTGAGATGCTTGCCTTCCTCTTTTGATTGTAAAATCACTGTAATTATTAAATCTAAAGATTTGAATACCTATTCGATTAACAAATTACTTGGCTCACTCGTTGTTTACGAACAAGAAGTGAATCAAAGAAATCTTGATGTAGGTGCAAAAAGGAAGGAGAGAACTATGACATTAAAGGCCAACAACACGGACTCTGATTCTTCCGGGTTCGAAAGAGATGATATTACCTTAATCACAAGACAATTCAAAAGCTTTCTAAGGAAGAGTCACAAGCATCATCAGAATTGGAGAAAAGGTAATGATAATAAAAATTTTAAAGGATCTTCTAATATTGTTTGTTTTGAATGCAGGAAGCCTGGACATGTGAAAGCTGATTGTCCTGTACTTCAGGATCACTCAAGCAAAGAAAGGAGTGAGGAGAAACCTAAGTTTGAGAAGGACAAGAAGTGAGTTTAAAAGGCATTATGGGCAGAATCTGCATCAGATTCCTATGAGACTGAGCCTAAAGAGGAAACAACAAACTTGTGTTTAATGGCAGAAGATCATCTTGATCAAAGTGATGAAGAAGAGGTATGTAAACCAACCTATGATCAATTGTTTGAAATATGTGAGAAAATTCATGAATCATATAGAAAACTTAAAAAAACTCATGCTAGTTTGAAATTGGAGCTTTTGAATTTACAAAAAGAGAATGAAATTCTTCTCAAAGATCATTCAAAAATTGATTCAAATCACATGGCTTTACTTGATGAATTTGATTATTTAAATAAAAAGCATTCCGAATTAATTTATGAGCATGATTCATTAAAAGCTTCACACACCTCACTTGAATATGGTTTTAAGAAATCTAAACAGATGGAGCACAATTTGAGAATTAGTAATGTTGCTTTTGAAAGTACTAACTCAAGGTTTAAAACTGAATTGGATTCACTTAAGAGAAGTTGGATGACACCCACATTTGATCTAAAGCCAAGACCTAGGAAGTGGCATTATAACCATAACCATTTAAGAAATCCTTTTCCTAGTATTAAATATTTTTTATGTGCAATGCTAGGACACATCTCACACACTTGCACTGTTCACCGTAGTACACATTGGGTGTGGATATCCAAATTGCATGATTCACAGCATAACATACATGCATTGCTCTCTACTTTTCATAAGAAGGGACCCAAACCTATTTGGGTTCCTAGTTTTGACAGTTGTAGATTTTTGTAGGATTACTCTCACCAAAGACCTCATGAGAGGCATATGATACTTGGACAAATGGAGGCTCGCAGCTCAGAATTGCTTAAACTTGCTGCTTAATAAATTCTTGAAATACATAGGTTAATTATTATTATTTTTTGTCTTTTGTGCTAGCCTTTTTATTAGTTGTTCTAGTTGTTTTTGATTTGGCTTTCTTTTTCTTTATGATAATTTTTCCTAGTTCTTAAATTTTCAAAATTTATAGCCAATGTTTAGCATCTCTAAATTGATTAAAGGGAGAAACACTGTTGATGGTTTCCCTCTCTCTAACCTCTTTTAGTGGTATAATTTTTTTTCCTAAATAAAGTCTATCCCATATTAACAATTGGTTTTTGAAATTAAGATCTTTTTTCTTGCTACAATAATCTACTTTATATATAATGTTCAAAGTTTTTATGTACCTTTCAAGTTAATTGAAATCTTTCCATTGCATTTATAATATGATTTTGATTCTTTTTTGTGGCTTATTCGTCCCTATATTAGAGAGTGAGTTTCTCTTCTCTAATATCTAAAAGACATTCTAACAACTAAGAATACTTTTTAAGAGTTTGTTAAAGAGAAACAAGCTTGCAAAAATAAACAAAAAAAAGTGGCCAATGAAGCCCAAAATAAAAGATGTGCAATGACGCCAAATTGAAAAAATATATATACATAGTGTTTCAAAAATCAAAAGATGCTCAAAGAGCCATTCCAAGTGACAAGAGGCATAAAATGAGCCCACTAAATGCAAGCTGTCCTCTCTTTTCAAAAAGTTTTAAAACTTAGAAGAACTCATGGGTTATTTGATATTTTCAAAGGCTTGATTTCAAATTCCATGATTGAGACAAATTGCTTTGTTACATTATTTTATAAGATATTTTCTTTGTAACCAAGTTTTGAATGGATTTTTTTTACCCAATTAGTTTGTTCTGAGTTAGGCCTTTTGTTTTCAAAATATGATTTTTTCCCTGAAAGAAGTCCAAGCTAGGGTTAATAGGATCGAATATTCTACCGTTTTCAGCTTTTGACATTATTAACTCATTGGTCTTACAAATCTTTAGAATTAAATTATTTGGAGCATTTATTATATCCATGCCTTGCTAAACATAAAAAAATAAAAATAAAAATAAAAAAAATTTTAATAAAAAATTCTTTGCTTGTTTTTATTTTTTTGTTATTATTTTTAGTTATTTTTTTAATTTTTAGGGCTTTCTCTGATTATCTCCATCTTTTCTTTAAACTTCCAATTTTTTTTTTTTCACATCGTCCTGGCCAATATTCTTATCTTTATAGATGATATGATCATCTCTCTTAAAAAATTCCATCTACTGGACTTTTTTAACTTTGCTGAATATTATCGTCCCGGACAATCCCATATCATCCTGGACGATATGATTGTCCTCTGCAACAATCATCTTGATCATCTTGGCTGATAATATTTTCATCCTAGCTGATGCATTTATGGAAATTGTCCTGGCCGATACACCTGATCGTCCTGGACGATACACATGTTAGTACGTTTAAAATCTTTAAAATTGCCCGGGATGATCCATTTTTGGACAAACGTCCTAGCCGATCCACTGTTCGTCCTGGACGATACATGTGGCAGAGAATTAAAATGTTTTAAAATTGGCCAGTACGATCAATTATTGAGCATCGTCCTGGATGATACACGCAATCGTCTCGAACGATATGATTTTTCAACGGTCGTCCGGCTTGACTCCTCAGGACGATCGCCCGAGTCTAATTGTCCCGGCCAATATCTGATAGGCCCAGACTATCAATCTTCCTTTTTGACCAATCGGCAAGTAGATAATTATTGAACCAGATTGGCCTGTACGTTTCTGCGATCACCCTGGATGATCTGGCCTTTTCTTTAAATACAGCATGAATTCAGCCCTGTTTTCTTCACACTTCCTTCTCTTTGGCTTTCTACTCCCTGATTGCTTACTGTTTCTTTCTTTTTACTTGCTTAGGGATGGCAGAAAGCGTGCTCGACAAACCTCTGGAAGCTCCTCGAGGGCCACACTGGACCCTTGATTCAGGTAGGCAGAAGATCTGGCTACCTACCACCGTTACAAAGAGTGTGGAATTACTCTCATTCAAGTCCTCTCTTCATGTTTTCTCCAAAAGAATAAAGACACAATGGTCAATCCAGTCCACCTATCCTATCCGGTACTAGACCTTTTCACTCAAAGCTCTCTATGCTTTATTCTGACCCTCGTAAACCCCTTTAGTTCTAAACATCTTTTTGAAAATTTTGCCAATTTCCGCATAAGTTCTTCCTACTCTGCCCTCACCTCTTATGTGAATCGATGCCCTGTCAATATCACATATCAGGATTGTGCTAAACTGTTACAACTGTCCACTACTGGGGATAAACTGCATACCCTTGCCTCTGATCCTGACTTTAACTAGTCCTCTGCAAATCACTTCCTTTGCCAAACCAACGCACCCTTTCATGTTGGAGAGACTAGCTCTTTTCTCAAAGATGCTAGTACAATCCAACATGTCCTTCACACTTCTATTATTCCAAAAGCTGGGGACCGAGTCCACATCACTCCACTTCTTTCACTTACTACCTTTTATATTCTGGCCCATAGAGAGTTTAATGCTACTGACCTGATCTTTCGTTACATTGATTAATTGACAATAATTCGTGATCCAGGTTATATTCTGGCTCATAAATTATATTCTTGAATCCAAATACCAACTTTAATATTCTACTTCGCCCAACCATCCGCCACAATTTTACTCAAATAATTCCTTCAATGTCCTTCACAGTACTCGTCTTCACCCTGTGGATGGGAAAGCTCAGGGGGTCGAGGAGGAGGAGGCTCCCGCTCTAGTTCCTAAACCTGTTCCTCTCCGCTAGCACTCTCACCTGGATCAGTTAGTGGAGAGATTTGATCAGTGGAAGACCCACTTCGAAACGTACGTAGCACACCAGCAACAGCAGCATGCTGAGGACAAGGCCCAGTTTGATGCCTATGCTACACACCAGCAGCAGCAGTATGACAAGGACATGGCCTAGTTTGGGGAACAGTTTGCTACGTTGTCCAGTTACTTCCAGCAGCCACCACCACCACCTCCGTCAGATGATCAGGGGCAACTATTTTTCTAGTTTTTCTTTTTATTTATTTTTCACATTGTAGTTTGCTTTCTGTTTGTTTGTTGCTTAGTTTCTAGTTTTCACCTATTTCTCCTCCTTTTTGTGATGTCAAAAGGGGGAGTAGTATGTTGCACTGTGATTGTCTTGTATCTATCTTTTCCTTACACTATTTACACTAAATTAGCATAACTGCTTTATTTCCATAACTGCTTGTAACTTTTTCTTTGTGTTTGCCATTATCAAAAAGGGGGAGATTGTTGCAAACCTGTTTTTCATGGATTATGATTTTTATGATAGCAGAAAATTCTATTTCTCTATGACTACCTTGCCTACTAACATTTCAGGACCACAAAATCAGACGACAAACAGAACTAGCTAAATTTTTGGGTAGACTAGGTCTGAGTCAGTTTGTAATATCTTTTTCTCTTTCTTGAGTCAATTGTAACCTTTTAAGTGTCTGATTCGAAGTAACCCTACACACACACTTGAGTGATTTTTCTGTCTGAATTATAATTTCTTATTTTTTACTCATATCATCCAGGATGATATTTATATCGTCCTGGATGATTGGGTTTAAAATAGAAACCCTAATCAGGGCATCATGGTTAAGGCAACCGTCATTAAGCTGATCGGCCTAGATGATACTTGTATCGGCCAGGACGATAGTCTCAAAATAGAAAGAATCAACTGCCATGATCTATTTAGGCATTCTTTATTTTTAGAAATCGGCCAGGATGATCTTGTATCGTCCTAGACAATATAACACAATTATGCCAGAATTAATCCAACAATTAGGGAAAGCAATTAAGGCTGATTGATACGATCACATCGACTTGGACAATCGAAAGATTGCCCGGAATGATAAGTTCAAAAACTTTAGTTGTTCCTGGATGATAAATATCAGACATCTCAAATTTCGGGGGATGTTATGGACGATCAGCATCAGCCAGCTCAAATTTCGGGCGATGGTCTGGATGATTTTCCACTAATTTGAACTAATTTTCTAGGATGATTGTGAGATGAGCCCGAATGATCAAGCTATTTTTGAATCATCCCGACCTCTTTTAAGAGTGATTGTTTGGCCGATAATCTATGATTTGAACTAATCGTACATGACTATAAGTCATCTTCCTGGATGATAGGAATAATTTTCTTCTATTTTATCCCAGATCGTCCAGGCTGATTAGGCTTAAGTTGCACTGATCGTACATGACGATATACCTATCATCCTGGATGATAATGTAAAAAAATTACAATTAATGAGCTATTCTGAAGCTCTTATATTTAAGAGCTCTTATTTAACATTTTGAACAATCTTTTGCTGCTGTCTTGACCTGAGAAAGCCTAGAAGAGAGAGAGAGAGAGGGAGAGAAAGAGAGGATCTTGTGAGGGGGAACTTGTGAGGGAGATTCACAAGGGTTTCTCCAAGCATTATTCCACTTCTTCTTCCACTAGAGTCTATTATCCTTAAAAGGGTTGGGAGAGGTAAGCTTCAGCGATCGATCAAGGTTCTTTGCCTGCTTCAGGAGAAAGAAAAATGAGTTAGGTTCTCTATCTCGCCGGGGTTGGCGAAAAGGAGGTTTTTTTAAGGGCTTCTCCGCCGTGATGTGGGAGCAAAAGGAGAGTCATGTTTGTAGTGCAATACTCGGAGGGCACCTCCGGGGAGTGGACGTAGGTCGAGTTGACCGAACCACTATAAACCCTTGTGTTCTTTTTACTTCTTCCGTATTTAATTTTCCGCACTTTGATTTTTGTGGTGATTTTGTTTTATTATTGTTGTGATTTGCTTAAAGATTTTTTTAAAATACCAATTCACCACCCCCCCCCCCCCCCCCCCCCAACCTTGGGCTAGCTCTTAAGGGCCTAACATTCCTAATAAACTTTCAAGTGGCATCAGAGCAGGATTCATAAAAACTGAGTTTGAAAACTTTTTCAATTTTGATCCATGGCTAACTTTGGGAATCATAATAAAATAGAAGGATATTCTATTACTCAACCACCTTTGTTTGATAATCTTCCTTTTAATTTTTTGAAGACTCGTATGTGTACTTTTTTACAATCAACTGATTATCGCATGTGGATGTTTATTAAAGAAGGATATTCTCCACCTTCTCATGAACTTAATGGAATTAAAACTGAAGTACCTTTTGCTGAATGGACTTTTGATGAAAGAGATTTAGCACAATTTACTACAAAGTGTTTGAATTATTTTTCTGTGCTTTAAAATTTGAATATTACATGCGTGTTTCTACTTGCTCTACTGGTAGAGAGATTTGGGATAGATTGTGAATCACTTATGAAGGAACTAATGAAGTTAAGCAATCTCGTTTGAATATTCTCTTGCATGATTACAAACTTTTTCATATGAAAAAATTGATTTCTAAAATGTATATAAGGTTTACTCAAATAATTACTTCTTTGCATGCATTAGCAAGAGAACTTTCAAAATATGAAAAAGTGAAAAAATTTGAGATGCTTGCCTTCCTCTTTTGATGCTAAAATCACTGATATTACTGAATCTAAAGATTTGAATTTCTATTCGATTGACTACTTACTTGGCTCACTCATTGCTTACGAGCAAGGGGTGAATCAAAGAAATCTTGATGCAGGAGAGAAAAGGAAGGCAAAAACTGTGGCATTAAAGGCCAAAAACACGGACTTTGATTCTTCTGGGTTTGAAAGCGTTGACATTGCCTTAATCACAAGGCAATTCAAAAGCTTTCTAAGGAAGAGTCACAAGCATCATTAGAATTAGAGAAAAGATAAAGATAACCAAATTTCTAAAGCATCTTCTAGTGCTTTTGTTTAGAATACATGAAACCTGGACAAGTGAAAGTTGATTATCCTACACTTCAGGATCACTCAAGCAAAGAAAGGAGTGAGGAGAAACCTAGGTTCAGGAAGGACAAGAAGCGAGTTCAAATGGCGTTTTGGGCAAAATCTGCATTATATTACTCTGAGACTGAGCCTGAAGAGAAAACAACAAACTTGTGCTTAAAGGTAGAAGATCATCTTGATCAAAGTGATGAAGAAGATGTATGTAAACCAATCTATGATCAATTGTTTGAAATATGTGAGAAAATTTATGCATCATATAGAAAAATTAAAAAAATTCATGCTAGTTTGAAATTGAAGATTTTAAATTTACAAAAAGAGCATGAAGTTCTTCTCAAAGATCATTCAACAGTTGATTCAAATCACATGACTTTACTTGATGAATTTGATAATTCAAATAAAAAGCATTCTGAATTAATTTATGAGCGTAATTCATTAAAACCTTCACACACCTCACTTGAATCTGATTTTAAGAAATCTAAATAGATGGAGCATAATTTGAGAATTGGTAATGCTTCTTTAGAAAGTACTAATTCGAGTTTTAAAATAGAATTGGATTCACTTAAGAGAAGTTGGATGACACCCAAATTTGATCTAAAGCTAAGATCTGGGAAGAGGCATTATAACCCGAACCATTAAAGAAATCATTTTCCTAGTATTAAATGTTTTTTATATGGAATGCTAGGATACATCTCACACACTTGCACTATTCACCATAGTCCACATTGGGTGTGGAGACCCAAATTGCATGATTCACAACATAGCACACATGCATTGAACTCTACTTTTCATAAGAAGGGACCCAAACCTATTTGGGTTCTTAAATCTGACAGTTATTGATTTTTACAGGATTGCTCTCACCAAAGACCTCATGAGAAGCTTATGATACTTGTATAAATGGAGGCTCATAGCTCATAGTTGCTTAAACTTGCTGCTTAATAAATTCTTGAAATACATATGTTGATTATTGTTATTTTCTATCTTTTGTGCTAGCCTTTTTTATTAGTTGTTCTAGTTGTTTTTACATTGGCTTTCTTTTTCTTTATGATAATTTTTCCTAGTTCTTAAATTTTCAAAATTTATAGCCAATGTTTAGCGTCTCTAAATCGGTTAAAGGGAGAAACACCGTTGATGGCTTCCCTCCCTCTAACCTATTTTAGTGGAATAATTTTCTTTTTTAAACAAAAGTCTATCCCATATTAATAATTGGTTTTTGAAATAGGATCTTTTTTTTGCTACAATAATCTACCTTATATATAATGTTCAAAGTTTTTATATACCTTTCAAGTTAATTGGAATCTTGCCATTGCATTTATAATACGATTTTGATTCTATTTTGTTGCTTGTTCTTCCCTATATTAGAGAGTGAGTTTCTCCTATCTAATATCTAAAAGATATTCTAACAACTAAGAATCCTTTTTAAGAGTTTGTTAAAGAGAAACAAGCTCGCAAAAATAAACAAAAAAATGTGGCCAATGACACTAAAAATAAAAGATCTGCAATGACGCCAAATTGAAAACATATATACACATAGTGTATCAAAAATCAAAAGATGCTCAAAGAGCCATTCAAAGTGACAAGAGGTATAAAATGAGCCCACTAAATGCAAGCTGTCCTCTCTTTTCAAAAACTTTTAAAACTTAGAAGAACTCAATGGTTATTTGATATTTTCAAAGGGTTAATTTCAAATTCAATGATTGAAGCAAATTGCTTTGGTATATTATTTTATAATATATTATCTTTATAACCAAGTTTTGAATGAGTTTTTTTTTTACCCAATTAGTTTGTTTTGAGTTAAGCCTTTTGTTTTTAAAAGACAATTTTTGCACTGAAAGAAGTCCAAGATAGGGTTAACAGGATCAGATATTCTACCATTTTTAGATTTTGACGTTGTTAACTCATCGGTCTTATAAATCTTTAAAATTTTATTATTTGGAACATTTATCATATGCATGCCTTGCTAAACTTAAAAAAATTAAAAAAAATTATAATTTTTTTTTGCTTGTTTTTATTTTTTCGTTGTGGTTTTTAGTTGAAGATTTTCTCTGATCATCTCCATCTTTCCTTTAAACTTACAATTTTTTTATCTCATCGTCCTGGCTGATATTCTTATCATTCTGGACGATATGATCATCTCTCTTAAAAAATCCATATGCTGGACTTTTCTGACTTTGCTGAACTTCATTAACCCGGACAATCCCATATTATCTTGGACAATATGATCGTCCTCTGCTACAATCATCTTGATCATCTTGGCCGATAATATTTTCATCCTGGCCGATGCGTTTATGGAAATCATCCTGGCTGATACACCTGATCGTCCTGGATAATACACGTGTCAGTACATTTAAAATCTTTAAAATTGCCCAGGACGATCCATTTTTGGATAATCATCCTGGCTGATCTACTGTTCATCCTAGATGATACACATGAAATAGATTTAAAATATTTTAAATTCCACCAGCACGATCAATTATTGAGCATCATCCTATATGATATACATAATCGGCTCAGATAATATACTTTTTCAACGGTCGTCTGGCTTGACTCCACGGGATGATCGCCTGAGTCTAATCGTCCTGGCCGATATCTGATCAACCCAAACGATCGAACTGCCTTTTTGACCAATCGACCTGTACGCAATTATTGAACCAGATCGACCTTGATGATTCTGCGATCATCCTGGACGATCCGACCGTTTCTTTAAATACAGCCTGAATTCAGCCCTGTTTTCTTCACACTTCCTTCTCTTTGGCTTTCTACTCCCTGATTGCTTACAATTTCTTGCTTTTTTCCTGCTTATGGCTGGCGGAAAGCATGCTCAACAAACCTCTGGAAGCTCCTCGAGGGCCATACTGAACCCTCGATTCAGGGAGGTAGAAGATCAGGCTGTCTACTATTGTTACAAAGAGTGTGGTATTACTCTCTTTCAAGTCCTCTCTTCATGTTTTCTCTAAAAGAATGAAGACACAATGGTCAATCCAGTCCACCTCTCCTATCCGGTACAAAACCTGTTCACTCACACCTCTCTGTGCTTTATTCTCACCCTCGCAGTCCCCTTTAGTTCTGAACTTCTGTTTGAATTTTTTTCCAATCACTGCATAAATTCTTTCTACACTGCCCCCACCTCTTATGCAAATCGACGCCCTGTTGAGATCACATATCAAGATTATACTGAACTGTTGCAGCTGTCCACCACTAGGGATAAGCTGCATACCCTTGCCTCTGATCCTGACTTTGACTGGTCCTCTATAGATCACTTTATTCGCCACACAAACGCACTCTTTAATGTTGGAGAGACTAGCTCTTTACTCAAAGATGCTAGTACAATCCAATATATACTTTGCACTTCTATTATTCCAAAAGCAGGGGACCGAGTCCACATCACTCCACTTATTTCACTTACTACCTTTTACATTCTGGCCCATAGAGAGTTTAATGCTACTAACCTGATCTTTCTTTACATTGATCATTTGATAACAATCCGCGACCCAGATCATAAGAGGAAACCCAACCTTGCTTTAGGACACATCATAGCTTATATTCTTGAATCCAAATACTAACTTCAATATCATTCTCCGCCCAACCATCTGCCATCCTTCTACTCAAATAATTCCTTTAACATCCTTCATAGTACTTGTCTCCACCCAAGGGATGGGGATGCTCAGGGGGCCGAGGAGGAGGAGGCTCCCGCTCCTATTCCTGAACCTGTTCCTCTCCGCCAGAACTCTCAGCTAGATCAGTTGGTTGAGAGATTTGATCAATGGGAGACCCGCTTTGAGATGTACGTAGCACACCAGCAACTGCAGCACACTGAGGACGTGGCCCGGTTCGATGCCTATGCTGCACACCACCAGCAGCACGACCAGGACATGGCCTTCTTTAGGGCACAGTTTTCTACATTATCCAGTTACTTGCAGTAGCCACCACCACCACCTCCGTCAGATTAGTAGGGGCCACCAGTTATCTAGTTTTTCTTTTTGTTTGTTTTTCATGTTGTAGTTGTCTTTCTATTTGTTTGTTCCTTTGTTTCTAGTTTTCTACTATTTATCCTCCTTTTTGTGATATCAAAAGGGGGAGTAGTATGTTGTACTGTGTTTGTCTTATATCTTTCTTTTCCTTATACTATTTTCACTAAATTGCCATAACTACTTTATTGCCATAACTTCTTGTAACTTTTTCTTTGTGTTTGTCATCATAAAAAAGAGGGAGATTATTGCAAACTTATTTTTCATGGATTATGATTTTGATGATAGTAAAGAATTCTGTTTCTCTATGACTGCCTTGCCTACTAACATTTTAGGACCACAAAATCAGTTGGCAATCAGAACTAGTTCAAGTTTTGGGTAGACTAGATCTGAGTCAGATTGTAAAATATTTTTCCCTTTCTTGAGCGAATTATAACCTTTGAAGTGTTTGATGCTAAGTAGCCCCCCCCACACACACACTTGAGTGATTTTTTATCTGAATTAGAGTTTCTGATTTTTTACTCACATCAGTCCGGGCGATATTTATATTGTCCTGGATGATCGGGTTTAAAACAGAAACCCTAATAAGGGCATCATGGTTAAGGCAGTCATCATTAAGCTGATCGGCCTGGACAATACTTGTATCAGCTAGGATGATAGGCTCAAAAAAGAAAGAATTAACCGCCATGATCTATTTAGACATTCTTTATTTTTGGAAATTGGCCAGGACAATCTTGTATCATCCTGGACGATGTAACACAATTATGCCTAAATTAGTCCGGCATTTAGGGAAAGCAATTAAGGCTAATTGATACGATCACATCATCCTGGACGATTGCAAGATCGGCCGGGATGATAAGTTTAAAAACCTTAGGTTCTCCTAGACGATCAACATCGGCCAGCTCAAGTTCAGGACGATGTTCTGGATGATCAACATCAGCCAGCTCAAATTCCGGGCAATGGTATGGACGATTTTTCATTGATTTGAACTAATTATTCGGGACGATCGTGAGATTGGCCCGAATGATCAAGCTATTTTTGAATCGTCCTGGCCTCTTTTAAGAGTAATTGTCTGGCCGATAATCTGTGATTTGAACTAATAGTAAAGGATGATATATTATTGTGCTGGATAATTGGAACAATTTTTTTCTATTTTGTCCCAGATCATTTCAGCTGATTAGGCTTAAATTGCACTGATCGTATAGGATGATATACCTATCATCCTGGACGATAATGTCAGCAATTTATTATTAATGAGCTATTTCAAAGCTACTCTATTTAAGAACTTTTGTTCAATGTTTTGAACAATCTTTTGCTACTTTCATGACCTGAGAACGCCTTGAGGAGAGAGAGAGAGAGAGAGAGAAAGAGGGAGAGAGAGAGGATCTTATGAGGGGGAGCTTGTGAGGTAGATTCAAAAGGGTTGCTTCAAGCATTGTTCCACTTCTTCTTCCACTAGAGTCTCTTGTCCTTGGAAGGGTTGAGAGAGGTAAGCTTCAGCGATCGTTCAAGATTCTCTACCTACTTCAGGAGGAAGCAAAAAAAGTTGGGTTCTCTGCCTCGCCGGAGTTGGAAAAAATGAGGTTTTTGTAAGGTCTCTACCTTATTGTGGGAGAAAAAGGAGAGTCACATTTGTAATGCAATACTCAGAGGGCGCTTCCGGGGAGTGGATGTAGGTCGAGTTGACCGAACCACTATAAAACCTTGTGTTCTTTTTACGGCTTCCGCATTTAATTTTTTACACTTTGATTTCTGTGGTGGTTTTAGTTTATGAATGTTGTGCTTTGCTTAAAGATTTTTTAAAAATACTAAATTACCACCCCTCTTGGTTAGCCTCAAGCTAGTTCTTAAGGACCTAACATCCCTAACAAACTTTAAAAAAATACCTAAATAATGTTTTTAAATTGAAAAAGGCATTGTATATATTGAAATAGGCACCAAGGGCTTAGTATGATAGGTTAAGCACTTTCCTACTAGAGTGATCTTTTGAAAAAGGAAGTGTGGACACCACTCTCTTTTTAAAGAAATTAGGAGACAAAATACTTATTATACAAATTTATATTGATGATATCATCTTTGGATCTACAAATAAAATTCATTATTGATATTTTTTCTAAAATAATGAGTAGAGTTTGTGATGAGTCTAATGGGAGATTTGATTTACTTTCTAGGTTTTTAGCACTTAGAAAAATTTAGGAGGGATCATTTCTAAGTTAGTCAAAGTATGTTAAGGACATCCTCAAAAAATATGAAATTGAGAATGCTAAACCTATTAGTACACCTATGAGTTCCTCAGTTCAATTGGATAAGGATCTAAATGAAAAATTTGTTGATCAAAAGAAATTTAGGGGAATAAATTGATCTTTGCTTTACTTGACTACTAGCAGACCCGATATTATGTTTAGTATTTGTTTATGTGCTAGATTTCAATCAGAAACAAAAGAATCACACTTTAACTTCTACATTTGATTTTGACTAGACTAAAATAAATAAAGTTATTAGAGGTTTTGAACAAGTATGTCATTTGCCAAGAGTCTCTACTTTAAACCAAAATATAAGTCAGCATGTCCTTCGAACCTCTATTATTCCTAAAGCTGGTGACCGTATTAACATTACTCCTCTTCTATCCACTGCTACTTAAAAACATTGCTTTAGGACACCTAGTGACCTATATCCTTGAGGAGAAGTACAATATTATTTATCCTAAGCCTCTACTTGAATTGCCTATCTACTTCACTGATGCTTCATTTTGAGCACTTTTTGGGAGAGATGATGCAAGTGAGGATCTAAAGGAGAAGGGGGAGCACCTGTACCTATACCTGCGCTTACTCATCGACCTTACTTTTAGGAGATGGTCCAGCATTTTGGCCGACTAGAGAGTCATTTTAATCAGCACTTTGCTCAAATTCAGACTCATCTAAATCAGTTGGATGCATAATACGAGCAGTACATGTGTTGGATTCAAGGTCAGCTCGACTCAGTCAATACCAACGTGGCTATGATGAATAGCTATTTTAATATCTTCAACCAGCCACCTCCTCTAGACCAGGGCCCCTAAGATTTATAGATGTATTTCTTGTGTGCTATCTTTGCCGATCTTTAGATATGTGATGTGATGATTTCTGTAGTTTCTGTACTATTTAGTGTTTTCTAAACTTATCTTATTTTGATATTGATATCAGTTTTGCTTTATTGCATCATTTATTTTTAAAATTGATATAATTAAAAAAATGTCTTGTTTGTTTAGTTAATTTTATTCTCTACTTGAGATGATTATTTGCCTATATGATACTACTAACTTAATTGATCTAAAAAGTGTTATAATATGAACTGTAAAACAAAAATTTAATTTCATTATGAAATCTAATTTTTCAAAAATATAAGTTAATTTATAACTCGAGCAAGTTAGGGCTATTAATCTCATGTTCTTTTTAGGCATATGTAATTTCAATATTATTATCGAAATTTTGATGTCTTATTATTTTTTATTTCTCTTTTCAATATAAATATCTTTATACTTAGAAAAATTTGAGTTTTTAGATTATTGACTTTGGAAAGATCAATTAAAAAAATGGAGAATTGTACAAATATACAAAAATCTAAAGAATTCGCAATGATTCATAAATTGAAAAGACGAAAAAAATAGCACAAATAAAAAAGGAGCACAAAGTGTGCCATAAATATTTGAAAAGATGTGCAATCTCGCCAAACAAGTATATTGAAATTATTCTTTCCTCTATATTTTAATCATTAATTTTAAATCAATCTAATGTTCAATTATATTTTGTATTGGAATTTGACGTTAATTAATCTTCATTTTGTCACTTTTGCAATAATTCTCCTTATCTAAATGTCTAGATTGTTTCATGATCTTGATATATTTATCTTGTCTATGTTATTTTTTAATTTAAATGTTATAAATCTTTATTTTTCTCTAATGAACATTAATCTTGTAATTTCAATAATAATTTAATCTCTTTTAAGATCAATTATCAAAGCTTTCTCATATGACTTCTATCAGTTCTTGTGTTTTTTTCCCTTCTTTTTGTTGTTGTCAAAAAGGGGGAGATATATTATTTGTTTGTTTGTTCGTATTTAATTTTTTTAGTGTTTGTTAGAGTCTTTTTAATTTTTGTTTTACTGTTTTGAGTGTTTTGTGGTTTTTATAAAAAATTAAAACAAAAAAATTGATTTGTTCTTAATAGAATTTCCCTTATATTCATATGCTTATTCATTTAGGAGGAGTTAAGAAGAAATATAGGATTTTCAATTTTATTCAAATAATAATTGTTTCGCCATCATAAAAAAGGGGGAGATTGTTGAGATAGTTGCTTCTTTGTTTTACATGTTTGATATTTTTGCAACTTGTATGTTTTTTAATAATTCCAAATATTATTATGTTGATTATTATTTCTTTTAAAATATTTTGGAAGAATTATTTTTCTCTTATGTGTACTGACATTTTAGGAAAATCATACTCTAGATTGTTGAATACTTCAAATCAATATCAGTTTAGAGTTTATTGCAACTCTAGTCTGTATTTTCCATTTTTTTTAGTCTGAGAGAGTGTAATTATAATTGAATAACTGAGCACACATACACCAGGGGAGAGTTTAAAATTCATATTTTTTAAACTGATCTTACTATACGATATCACTTTGTACGGGACAATCTGGTCTGTTATTTTCCCCAACGAGCTGTCAAATGAACAGGAATGAAAATATTTTTTCTAAATATGGTTCGTACGGGACGATCCTAATTTTCGTACTGGGATGAAATCCTCTATTTTGTTCTAGGACGAAGATCTTATAGGAGGATCTCAATTTTCGTATAGTTATGAATTCCTCTGTTTTGTTCTTGGACGAAGATCATACGGGATAATCAAATTTTTTATACAGGGATGAGCGCCTCTATTTTGTTCTCAAACGAAGATCATACAGGATGATCAAAATTTTTTTACAGGGATGAACGCCTTTGTTTTGTTCTTGGATAAAAATCATACAGGACGATCAAAATTTTTGTACAAGGATGAATGCCTCTGATTTGTTCTAGAACAAAGAATTTTTTCTAAGTCTGAGTTATATGGGACGATCCCTATTTCGTACTAGGATGAACATCTCGGGTCTATTCTAGCTCATTTTGTCCTAACGATATGTACAGATGAAAATTGAATTTTTCTAACTGTTCATCTAAGATGAACTTAGTTCGTACTGGATGATGATCATGTATGAAATGATGTCGTACCAATTCACAAAAGGTTCATAAGCAAAAGTATTTGAACTGTTTGTACGTACAAATAGATAATCGTGCTGTACTTTTGTGCACACTCAAAATTAAAAAAATTAGTTTTATGGATGATTTTTAATGTATTTTATATAAAAGGTCCATTTAAAACTGACGTTAATATTCTTATAATTTTGTCGACGTGAATTTTTAAGGGCAATTGAAAGAAAGAGTGTGAGAGTTTGTTTGAGCGAGATTTCTTACTAGTGGAGCATGAAGGGTTCACAAGGCTACTCAAAGATAAGAATCTCTCTGTGTGATTTATGTTTTTCACTCTTCCTCTTTCCTTTATTGATTGCTCGTGAGAATATCTTTGAAGAAGATTAGGTTCTCTACCGACACTTAGAAAGTGTGAATAGACTTCTTTGCCGACACTTGGAGAGTGTAAATAGTCGAAGGTACTTTGCCTACACTTAGAGGGTGTGAAAGGATGAAGCTACTCTACTTACACTTGGAGGGTGTGAAAGGATGAAGATTCTTTTCTTACAATTGGAGAGTGTAATAGGATGAGGGTTCTCTGCCTACATTTGGAGGGTGTGAAAGGACTATGGTTCTCTACCGCACCGCGAATTGGTGGAAGAGAGTTTTCTAAAGGGTTATACACCTTGCTGTTGGGAGAAAAAGGAGAGTCACTTTGGTAATAGTACAATACCTAAAGTGGGAGGCTTCAGAGAGTGGATGTTGTTGAGTCTAGTGAATAGGTTGTTAGACCTAAGTTAATGTCTCAAGGCTACCAAGAGGGGGGGGGGGGGGGGGGGGTGAATTGGTATTTTTAAAACTTAACCCTCTTTTAAATTTTAGTTGAACCGAAATTAAACTTTTAATGAAATTTTTATAGAAAAGTTTTTCAACCATAAAATTTTTAAAACAAAAGAAAAATGCGGAAAATAAAAAAACAGTAAAGTAAACGACACAAGATTTATAGTGGTTCGGTCTAAACAAGACCTACATCCACTCCCCAGAGGCACCCTCTGAGTATTACACTATTACCAATAGTGTCTCTCCTTTTGCACCCACAACAAGGTGGAGAAGCCTTTACAAACACTCTTTTCACCACTATCCGGTGCAGTAGAGAACGGTCGTCCTTTTACACAATCCCCAGTGTTGGCAGAGAACCATCCGTCCTTTCACACTCTCCTAGTGTGGGCATAGAACCCTTCATCCTTTCACACTCTCCTAGTGTGGGCAGAGAACCCTTCGTCCTTTCACACTCTCTTAGTGTGGGCAGAGAACCCTTCGGCTGTTCACACTCTCCTAGTGTCGGTAGAGAACCGGATCTCCTTGACAGATCTTCTCACTAGAAATCTAGAAGGAAGAAAGAAAAAGAGTGATGTAATCTCAAATCACAAGTTGGAAATCTTACCTTTGAATCACCAAGCGAAGCCTTTATGCTCCAGTGGTAGAAATCCTTCTTTGAATGCTCTCTCTCACTCTCTCATTTACTTTTCATCCAATAGGCATGAAGTTCGATGAGCAAAAAGATTGGGTGGCATTCAAATTTGAACTATTTATACAAAAGACAAGAAAAATTGCCCAAAAATTGCAAGTTTTCAATTCTATACGCAGTGGATTATCCCGTACGATCGTGGATCGTTCTGGACGATTTTACTTAAATGGTTGGAAAATGAACCTTATGTATATTGGTACGAATTATGTTCATACACCCTAATCGTCCTGTATGAACAAAGTTCGTCTGGTATGAAATGATTATTTTATAGGTCGGTTTCCCAAAATTCTTCAGGACGTAACCAACTGAAGTAAGTAGGTTCAGTTCATCCTGGGACGAACGGGTTTCATCATGGGACGATTTTAAATAGAGAGTTTCATCCATGGACGAAAATTTATTTTGTCCTGTACGATCTCATACAGAGAGTTTCATCCAGGGATGAAAATTTATTTCGTCATGTACGATCTCATACAAAGAGTTTCGTCTAGGGACAAAAATTTATTTCATCCTGTACGATCTCATACAGAGAGTTTCGTCCAGGTACGAACCTTATTTTTCGTTTGGACGAACAGTGCAAGTGAGAATCCCGAGAAGTTCATCCCGGGACGAATATTAAATTCGTCCTGGACGATTAGTACTTAGAAAAATTTTCTTCCCGCCTGTTCGATCCATTGCTCTTCTTAGGGGTAATTAACATGATTGTCCCGTACGAATTATGTTCGTCCCGTACGATCAGTTTACAAAAATTGTTCCCCAAGTGTGTATTATGTGATTTTTTACTAAATTATAATCACTCCCTCTCTTTTCAAAACTTATGAATATTTGTTGAATTTGATTACAAGTCTTCATATCTTGGAGTTGATTTTCCTGAAATGTTAGTACACACTAGAGAAAAAACAAATCTTCCAAAAAATGTTAGGAGATAACAACATATAAAATAATAATATTTGGAATCATCAAAACTATACAAGTTGCAAGAATGTAAACCATGCAAATAGTAACTTTCCTAACAGATGTAGGTCATGTTTGACCGAACCACTATAAATCTTTGTGTCGTTTATATTTCTATTGCTTATTTTTCTGCATGTTATTTTTATTCTATGGTTAAAAAGTTTTATTTTAAAACTTTAAATTAACTTGCTTCATAAATCATCAGTTTCAATTTTTTAAATCTAAGAGAATTTTTAATTTACCAATTCACCCCCACCCCTCTTGGTTAGCCTTGGGACATTATTTTTTGTTTAACAACCTATTCTAGATTCAACAAGATTCAACATATATCTCTTTCTGTCTACCTCACTCTCTCTTTCCCACTATTTCTTCATTAGATAAGTGTGATCAACATCTAAAAGTTAATTAGAGAAAAGAGTTTTTCAATAAGAATGAGGCTTTAAAAAATTATTTGCCAAGTTGTTTGTATGAGAAGATTGAGAAAAAGACAATTCATTGAAATCTTTATTGAGCCCTGTATTTTAAAATCCTTATATTAAATGAAAATTCAACAAGTCAAGTTATGAAACTTAGAGAATTCATAAATAAATCTCAAAATGTAATCTAAAACTCCTAATTCAAATCAATTCTTTCAAAGTTTCCCCCCCAATTTTAGTAATATGTATATGTTAAAATTTATCGTAGCTCGATCTATTATTTTGTTTGGTTCTATAAAATCTAAAAATGAAATCTTCATGAAATCCTTTCTTCTTTTCCTTAGCCAACACATCGTAGTTACATTCATTGGTTACACAACATGGTTGGTCAAACCTAACTCTGAATCTAAATCACTTGGTTGGAGAATTCAAATTTTCAAACTCCAAATTAATTCGACAAATGTTGTTACTTTAACAAGCATATTGCAGTTGCAAGACTAAGTAGCCTATTGTACTTATTTAACTAATCTTTCTCTAAATCCAAATAAAATAAAAATTCTTTTCCCAAATAAAATTTTCTTTTCGTCTCATATGTTATAGGGAAATTAACCATTTTTCCAGTGATATATATATATAATGTGATTTCAAATTTATTTTCAAGAGTAGTTTAAAAATTGTCAAAAATAATTATCTCAAAAAGAATTATTTAAGGTTTAATTTCCAAATGACAGGAAAAATGGTTGTCTTATTAATATTTTAATTCAAAAAGAGGCTTACTATGGAAGAAATAGATTATGAGAATTTAATTATGTTTGTAATGGGTTTTTAAAGCCTCATGTTGTTGGTCAATGGAAATAAGTTAATCAATGGCACTACTAATGTTCAAAAGGATGATCCTCTAGTAGATATTGCTTTAGGTCAAGGTTCAGCTCCTCTACTTGTAGAGGTTAACTTTTTTCTATCCACACTACATAACTGGTTAGAGAAGACAAGAAGCTTAAACTTGTTGTTGTCCATGCAAAAAGTCCTATTGTGTTCAAAGATGGCTCAACTTCTACCCTTCTTCCCATGTATAGAACACAAAAAGGAAGCTAAATAAAAGAATTAGAAAGAAGAATGTGAAAGAAAGAAAAATTAATGAGCTGAAGAGCTTGGAGCAAGTTGAATTTGAGGTCAATGGGGGTTTCACTATTCTTTCTAGATCTCTTCTCCTTGGTTGAAGCCGCTTCCGCCCTATTTCTACTACCTAGGAGGAGGAGGATATCCACAACACCCTTTGAATATCACACAAAAGAGAGAGGGAGAGAGAGAGAGAGTGAGGGAGAGAGAGATTGAGAGAGAGGAGAGAGAGTGAGTGAGTGCATGTGTGTGTGTATGTGTGTGTAAGAGAGAGAGAGAGAGAGAGAGAGAGAGAGAGAGAGAGAGAGAGAGAGAAGAGAGAAGATAGAGAAATGTTAAAAGATCTTAAGAAAAGGCAAATGATGAGAAAATGGTACAAAAAATAAGATCTTGAGAAATATAATATATACTTGAGCTACTTAGCTGAGCAAAATGAAAGAGGGATACCTTAGTCATAGCGAATGATATCTCAGCATTTAATAAAAGAAAATTTTGAAGAATATTGCAAAAATCACTTTATGCAATAATGATCTGCTCTTCGAAACTATATATCATAATCAACCATAATATGTTACTGCGAAGAGTAACAATATTGAAATAAATAGAATTATGATCGATCCAAGTTTCTCTGTTAATCTAATGAGCCTTAAAATGATCAAAGGGTTGGCCCTCAATGTTTGATATCTAAACTGATCACTATGTTTCTACAAGGATTTGATGAATAAGAGCAAAGAACTTTGGGATCCTTGGTCTTAACTTTCAACTTTGGGGAACTTAATATAGAGGCATCATTTCACATTATTGATTACAAAAAATCTTATCAATATATAACATACATTTGAGATAATGAAGAATATCGCATTGATGGTAATGAACAATTGTTCTTAGTGGACGTAGTAAAAATCTACACTGAAATGCATGGATTATTGCAAGAAGTAGCATAGCATAAACTATCTATCAACACCAAAATACCACCTATCAAACAAGTACCCAAGAAAATGCGGCTTTAAAATTGAAGAACTAGTCATTATTAAAACAAAAAAGCTTATTGAAGTTATTTTATTCATGAAGAAAAGTATGTTGATTGGATTTTTGAATACGTTCTAGTAAAGAAAAAGAACGGTCAAATTCGTGTCTACATAGACTATTGGGATTTGATCAAAGTATGCCCAAAAGATGATTTTCTACTGCCCAAAGCAAAACTTATGGTCAATAATACATCAAACTATGACATGTTCTATTTCAAGGATGGCTCATCAGGCTATAATCAAATTAAACTGGATCTAGAGGATGAAAAACATACCTTATTTTTAACTCCCATCAATATATATTATTACAAGGTGCTGCCATTCTTCTTGAAAAATATTAGAGTCATTAACCAAAGAGAAATGAATTGAATCTTCGATGATTTAATTCATAAACATGTTGCATGTTATGTTGATGATTTGGTTATAAAAAGTAAAGTTCAACATGAGAATGTAAATAATATTAGGATTGTATTCGAAAGAATTCAAAATTTCAATTTGAAAATGAATCCATTAAAGTGTGCTTTCGGTGTTACATCCAATTTTTTTGGATTTATTGTATGTTATAGAGGAATTGAAATTGATCTCTCTAAAAATTAAACCCTAACACTAACCTCAGGAGAAATTTGGTTAACTACAATATGACATAAGGAAGATGGAATCATATGTCTCTAAAGAGAATATTCATGCCACTTTTCTTGAGCCAACAAACACTATAGTTATAAACATTCAATATAAGATCTACCTATGAAGAGACACATCTATTCACTAAATATTGGGTCCACATCAGCAAGCACCGCCATGGAGGAAATCTTTCAGTGCTGCAACGTTAGTTCATTTTACGGGCATAGTAATGCAAGTGTCTCAAGCGATGTGACACTATAATATATATTTTATACTTTTTGAATAAATAGTCCTTTTGTAATGTTAATAAGGGAGGTTAGTCACTTAGTAAATTTCAATCTTTATAGTGCTTCTCATAATTTTCTTAGGAGTGATGACTAAGGAAATTTAGGAAACTCTATATCAACTTCATAAGTGTATTTAGTCAATATTTATGAAAGTAATTCTGTCAGTTCAAGGAGTGTGGAGGAGATTGTTGCCAATAATATCTTTTCTGTTATACTTTCTTTCTTTTGTGTAATTAATGAAAATAAATTTGTTTCACTCATTTTTTTATTTATATCTGATTAAATTAGCTAGTTTAAGATTGATGGAATATGGAGTACAATATATTCTCTTCATCAATATTTTAATGATATTTTTAGTTTACCAGGACTTTATTTAAATCACATAGTTATCATATGTGTAATTAATATTAGGTTTAATATGGATCCTAGGAATAAGAAACCTGACATAATAAGGTATATTGGATTGGTATGATGCAAGCATAGGCATAGTGCTTGATATAAACAAAATTTATAGAGTTAAATTGTAATGAGGAGGTCTTAAATGTACATGTTTTACTTACTCTTTTAAGATTTTCATAGGGTAATAGACTATGTGAGTTTAGAGTGGTATTGATGTTGGAAGGGTTTAATATATCCTTTATCTCTTCATGCTTGATTGAACGGTCAGTAATACATATTCTATGAATAATATTAATATAAAAGAGAATTATTTTGAAATATATTATATTTATAAGTAAACATTCTTCCAGATTGATACTCTACTCTATCACTAAATTTCATGATTTGTCACATATACTTATGCATAATAAGCTGAATTTTTCTAAATTTTTTAATTAAAACAATTAGGCATTATTTAGGGATTGATATAGCCCTTTAGGCTCAAATTCTAATTATTCCTTTAATAAAAGTTCAATGGAAGAGAATGATATCGAAGGGATTAAAAATAAAATTTTGATTGGAAGATAAAATAATCCTATTCAAATACGCAATCCAAGCTTGAAGAATCACTTAAATTTTAGTTGGTCAAATAATATTAGTGAAAGTCAATGAAATTCTTGTCAAAATAACTAAGGAGTAAATGACAATAATCAAAATTAAGTTAATAATAATAATAAAAAAATTAGCTTATCCTCGAAAAAGATTATTGAGAAAAAAAAAAGAGAGCACTACAGCGCTATATCTTTTAATGCCACAATGCCTCAAAGAGATATAATGATTGAAATTTCCAAATTTTTAAACTTTCCTCCTATTGAAATATATAAATCCTATTTGGTGAAAGTTCACTTCTCAGTCCTTACTTATCCTTTAGTGAGTACCTAACTTTTTTCTGTTAAGAAATTAATTCTAAGTGATGGGAAGGGTTAAACATAAACCTGAAATTATGAGATGCACCAAGAGGGGGGGGGGGGGGGGGGGGGGGTTAATTGGATATTAAAAAACTTTTTTAATGTATGGAAAATTCTTTTTATAACTTTATGCGTAAGTGAATTTTATTCACAATAAAAGATAGATTCTTGATTTCACCCACACAATAAATCGTAATAAAAATGAATGTGGAAATAAAGTGCGGAAATAATAAAGGAAATAACATAGCGATTTATAGTGCTTCAGTCAAACTATGACCTACATCCCTTCCCCGGTGGCGCCCTCTAAGTATTACACAAAACCTTTAGTGTTTCCTTTTTCCCCCTCGACAAGGCAGAGAAGCCCTTAAAAAATCACATTCACCTTTCCCGGTGCGGCAAAGGAGCCGTGCTCTTTGACACCAAAGTGATCTTCTTCTTCCCAAAACTTCCCTCAAGATGAACCTTGAATCTGATAGTACTTAGGTGCAAGCTCAAAGGAGCAACTATGTGAAATCTACTTAACACTCCCTTGAAACCCCCTCCAAGGATCTTCTCCCTCTCTCAAACTCCACCATTTCCTCCCTCCCTTTCAAGTCCTCTCTTCAAGTTTTCTCCAAAAGAATAAAGTGATAATGGCTGCCAAAGACTCTTATAAAGTCTTATGTGAGTGCTTAAATAGAGGGCTCAAAAAATCCAGAAAACTCAATTCAACCATCAAAGATTGTACAATACAATCTTAAGATCGTCTAGTAAGATGTGCAAAAATTTACGTATTAATATTGTACGATGTCTAGTTAGTACTGTATAAATAGTTCAATTGCATGTTCATACTGTACGATGTCTGGTGCGGTCTGCTTTATGAATAGTTCAAAAAACAAAAAAACAATTCATCCAGGATGAAGCATGGGATGACAAAGATCATATCTATTGATTGTACAATACAATCCAGTTCATACAGTATGATCCAAATATCAAAATTAATCCATTTTGATTAACTAATCATAGGATTAAATTAGGCAATATTTTAAACATCGTACAGTATGACTAGAACAACTTTTCAAATTCAAAAATTTTCCTAATTTCATAGATGACGGGCTTTCTAATTATAACAGATCATACAGTACGACGAGGAGGTATCGTATAGTATGAAGGGCAATAATGTCGTACTAAATTGCTTTAATTTATCCCAATTCATTACTGATGTGGATCGTACAGTACGAAAGGATCTCTCATACAGTACGATTTACAATTATATCGTACCAAACAGTTTGAATGCACTGCAAATACTACGAGAAATAAAAGATTAATCACTATTATTTGTTATCATCAAAATCATAAACTTAGAAACCTGAGTTACAACAATTTCCCCCTTTTTTATGATGGCAGATAATATTGATTGAATTTGCAAATTGAAAATATTTTATCCTAAACTCCCCCTCACTAAAAGAATTACATTAAAAAATATGGGAAAGCTTTCTCTTTTTTTTTTTAATTTTAAAAAATAAATAAATAATAGCAAAAATTAAAACAAAATACAACCAACTATAATACATTCTATCCCTTTGACATTATAATAAAGAAGAGACAAAATAACACATGACATAATAACAAAACAAAAATATACAATTATGATAAAAATAAAAAAAGTTAAACATACAAAACATATAAACAAACATACAAAACACATAAATAAAAGATACAAAACACAAAAACAAAACACACAAACAAACCTTAACATGCTTAGACCTCATCGTCTTGCTCTTATTCTGAAGATTCAGAAGCTAGGTCTGCCCAAAAGATTTTTTGTTTTTTATCTTTTCCCCATATTACAATTAGTTTATTTTTTCTCATTTCCCTTACAGGAAGAGTTTTTAAGTTGAGGCATTCAATCTTCAACTACCCAGTCTTGAGCTGATTCCGATTTCCATCCGATCTTTGAATCCTAAAAATGTCAGTAGTAATAGGCAGTTGAAGAAAAGCAAGAGTGTTTTCCAATCATCAAAACATAGTCCATGAAACTTAATTTGCAATAGGCTAGATTGGTGGCTAAGGAGTATAATCAGATTGAAGCGATTAATTTTGAGAAAAATTTTTCCCCTGTCGCTAGACTATATGCAATTAGGATTTTATTAGCCTTTGACTTTTTTAGAGGATTTAAATTATATGAAATGAATGTTAAAAGTGCCTTTTTGAATGAGATAATTAAAGATGATGTTTATGTTGAACAACCTCCAAGCTTTGAAAATTAAAAATACCCAAATCATATTTTCTAACTGAAAAAGGCATTATACAAATTGAAAGGGAATTAATTGCAAGGCCAAAAGATCAAAGTGTAGTTAGAACTAAGTTGGTATTCAAGAACAAAATGAATTACATAGGAGTTGTCATTAGAAAAAATGCTAGATTGGGTGGCAAAGGTGTATAATCAGATTGAAGGGATTGAGTTTATGAAAAATTTTTCTTCTGTAGCTAGACTTGAAGAAATAAGGGTTTTATTAGCCTTTGCCTATTTTAGAGGATTTAAACTGTTTCAAATGGATGTTAAAAGTTCTTTCTTGAATGGGTTAAATCAAGAAGATGTTTATGTTGAATAACCTCCAGGTTTTGAAAATTTAAAATACCCAAATCTTATTTTTAAATTTAAAAAAGCATTGTATGGATTGAAACATACAACTAGGGCTTGGTATGAGAGGTTGAACACCTTCTTACTTGAGAGATCTTTTGTAAAAGGAAGTGTGGACATAACTCTCTTTTTGAAAAAATTGGGAGATGATATACTCATTGTACAAATCTATGTTCATGATAACATCTTTGGATCTACAAAAAAAATCTTTATGATGATTTTTTTAAAATAATGAGTAATGAATTTGAAATGAGTCTAATGGGTGATTTGAGTTACTTTCTAGGCTTTAGCATTAATCCAATTAAGAAGAGTACATTTTATAATAAGTTGAAGTATATTATGGACATACTCAAAAAGTATAAAATGGACAATGCTAAACCTGTCAGTATGCCTATGAGTTCCTTAGTTTAGTTGGATAAGGACTCGAAGGGAAAATATATTGGTCAAATGATATTTAGAGGGATTATTGAATCTTTGCTTTACTTGACTGCTAGAAGACCAGATATAATATTTAGTGTTTATTTTTTATTTTTGAAGAAAATGCACACAAGTGCATTTAACTATTATTAAAAACTATAAGCAAGAATTAAATGTAACCATAAGATTCCTCCTTTAACAAATTAATAAAAGTAGGAGGAACCTTATTAATAATTAAATCATCCAAAATAAAGGAAGAAACAATAGCATAGTTGGCACAAAGATCCGCTAATTTATTACACTTCCTATCTATACAATTGAAGATGATATTATTATAGTCTTTGAACATACCTCTCAAATCTTCATTCTTGTGAACCATATAATCTTGCAAGGTCTTGATGATATTTGCATTATCTCCTTCAATGATGATTCCATCATACTTCATCATATCATCTTTAAGAACATCTTGAAAAGAAATAGCAGCAAGCATTTCAAGCTTAGAAACACCCCAATGAGTAATGGGATATCCAAATGCTGACATAAATCTGTCTTTGGAATCTCTACAAACTCCTCCAATGCCTCCTTTGTAAGATTGGAGTACGGATGCATCAAAATTAAACTTGATCCAACTGAGTGGAGGGGGTTGCCAATGAACATTCAACAGCTTATGAAGCTGGTTGACACCCCATTTACCCGAGATATCCACTGTATTGGAAAAGGACACTTCAGCCATAGAGATAGCTTCCAGTGCAACATAAAAAGCACTTGTTTCCGTCCCATTGTGAACATATTTGTTCCTAGCTTTTCAATTGTAATAAACAGCATTACAAAATAAGTTGATAAGCCAACCATTTTGAACCGAAAGCCAAGAAATACAATCTGAGAAAGAATTGCATTTGGAAATGTTGAAACCCCATTTATTTAAATGATAGAAAACTTCTCCCAGTTTATTGCATTTAACAGTAATATGTTCAATGTTTTCCACCATTTTACATCCTCTTGGACATTCAAAAAACGTTTGCAATCTTCTATAATATAAGAACTAGAAAGTTGGGATAGCTTTGTTAAAAATCCTCCTCCAGAAGACTTCAATTCTATGAGACAGCTTTTCTTTCTTAGTCCACTTCCAATAGATGTCTTCATGAAGAATATGGATAGAACTTTCAAAGGCCAATGCAGAAATTGACTTTCCGGATCTACTATACAGAAGTTCCAATTCATCTTTAGAGTTCCCACCCGTTATTTTTGTTTGCTAAATCAAATTTACCAGATCTGGGCCGAAGTATTCATTTAGCACCTCTTTATTCCAACTTCCATTGGTAATAAACTTATTAAGTACAACTCCTTCAAGATCTTGGGGATTGAGAAAAGTAGGCCATTTGTTAAGATTTTTATCTAAAATCCATATGTCATTAAGAGTATTGATGGAACTCCCATTACCAACATTCTATCTAACAATCGGCCATAAAAATTCTCCACCATTTTTGATAATAATCAAGCTGTATATCCTTTCTTTTTAGAGACTTGGTTATCAAAACAAGAGCCATACTTTGGATATAAAACTTTATGTAAAAAAGAGTTCTCATCTTGAGTATACCTCCAAGCAATTTTAGCTCTCAAAGGCCCAATTTTGACATGGCAAGAATGTATACCTCTCCCTCCATATCTAGTTGGGAAACAAAGTGTCTTCCAATTAACAAAATGCATACCATAATTATCAAAAGATTTATTCCAAATAAAGCTTCTACACAACTTGTCCATCTCCTCAAGAGAGCCTTTAGAGATCAAGGAATGAGTGCTATGAAAGATGGTGCAAGAACACAAAACAGTTTTGACAAGGTTGAATTTATCGGCCAAATAAATGTATTTTCTTCCACATACATTTATCATTTTCATTGCTTTCCCAATGATGAAATTGAAATCTTGAGAAACTAATCTCCTCAAGCAAAATTTTGTTCCAAGATAATGAAATTCTTTAACACTAAGAATCCCCATAATTTTCTTTATTTTCTTGTTCATTCTTCTATTCACAGATTTCCCAAAGAGAATACAAGATTTGTTTGTATTCACTTTTTGACCGGTCCAACCACAAAAGTCATTGATAATACATTTAATGTATTTGACCTCCTTCACATTTGCTTTTGAAAATAAAAGAATATCATCCGCATACAACAAATGTGAGATCCTAGGTCCATTAGGAGAAATCCTAATGCCAAGCTTGTCACCTCTTTGATTAAGAGCATTAGATAACAATTGAGCACAAAAAATAAACAGATAGGGTGACAATGGGCACCCTTGCCGAAAGCCACAATTTGCCTCAGTCCAATTGGAATAATTCCCATTAGTAATGATAGCAAATTTAGCATTAGAAACACATTCCATAATTAAGGAAGATATCAAAGGAGGAAAACCAAAGTACCTCAAAGCATTCTCCAAAGTTGGCCACCCCATAGAGTCATAGGCTTGTTCTAGATCCAGTTTGAAAAATACCATCCCATTAGAGTTTTTAGAGAATCTAAATTTGTGGAAGATCATATGTGCAATCATGATATGATCAGTCATAGCTCTTCATTTAATAAAAGCTGCTTGTTCGAAGGATATAACTTTATGAAAAATAGAGAAAACCCTATTTAAAAGCACTTTGGCAGCCACCTTGTACACCACATTGAACAAACTGATCGGCCTGAAATTGGATGGGTAGATTGGATTGGTATCTTTTGGAATTAAGACAATAAGAGTCTCTTTCCAACTTGAATTCATCTTTCCAGTAAGCAAAAAACTAGTTCAAGGCTCTCCAAACATCTTCTTTGATAATTTCCCAATAGCTCTTCAAGAATGAATAGGTAACTCCATCATATCCCGAGGCAATGAATTTCTCCGTGTTCTTAATAACCACTTCAACTTCTTCAATTGAGAATTCCTTGTTTAAAAAATTTAAATCTTCTTCCTCCATAAGAAAGCTATTCTTCGGCTAGCCTTCCAAGTTGCAATCTCTGAATTCCCATTTTCTTTTAAATAATTTGAAAAAAATTTCTTCATTCAAGAGCTGATCATCCGTCTCTACTCCATTATCATCTTTGATTTTGTTTATAAAATTTCCAATATTCCTAGCACCGGAAAAAGCATGAAAAAACTTGGAATTAGTGTCACCTTCCAAGGCCCATTTCGCCTTAGCACGCTGCCTCCACCATGTATCAAGACGAGCCAATATGGAGTTAAGAACCCCAACTTTGGATTTGAGTAATATGCATTCTACTTTCGAAAGACCAACAGTGTGTTGCAAATCTATTTTTCATGTCTTATGTTTTGATGATTGACAAACACTGCTTTTCTTGGACAGCTTGTTGCTTCTAACTTTTCAGGAATCGACGATCGGACAATCAAAAAGGAGCCAAGTTCAGGAATGCGTAGGTTTAGGGTTGAGTCAGTCTGTACTTTTGTTTTTTTTTTTTTTACCTTTTGAGTCCTCTTGTAATAGTCAAAAAGACTGATGCTTTGTAACCCTTCACATACACACTTGAGAGACTTAGAAATTCTGTTTTTACTCATATCGGCCAGGACGATTTCTTTGATCGGCCTGGCCGATCAGCTTAAAACAGAAAGTCTAATTAAGGATTCTTAATTAAGGCAGCCTACGTTAACAGATCGTCCTGGATGATACGTGTATCGTCCAGGACGATAAGCTCAAAACAGAAAGAAGTAGCCGCCATAGACAAGTATGGTATACCATATCTTTAAATTATCGGCCAGGATGATCCTCGTATTGGCCTGGACGATATTAACAATTTATGCCATAATTGTTCAGGAAATCAAGGAAGTAATTAAGGATGATTGATACGATCATATCGTCCTGGACGATCGCAAGATCGGCCAGGCCGATCTACTCAAAAACCTTAAGTTACTTCAGGACGATCAATATCGGCCAGCCCGTATTCAGGGCTATTGTCAGGACGATTTTCCTCTGATTTGAACTGATCGGCCAGGACGATCGTAAGATCGGCCTGGACGATCAAGCCAATTTTCAATCATCCAGCTTTGCATCCAGGGCTATGCTCTGGCCGATCTTCATTGATTTGTATTGATCGGCCAGGCCGATGTCCATATCGGCCTGGACGATATTCTCGGCAACTTGCAATTAATGAGCTCTTTTGGAGCTCTTCTATTTAAGAGCTTCTTGTTCAACGTTTTTAAAAGATCTTTTGGCTGCTGCCTTGACCTAAGAAGGCCTTGAGGAGAGAAAGAGAGAGAGAGAAGAGAGAGAGAGGATCTTGTGAGGGGGAGCTTGTGAGGGGTTTCACAAGGGTTGCTTCAAGGATCTCTCTGCGTCATCTTCGTCTAGAGTTTCTCGTCCGTGGAAGGGTCGGTAGAGGTAAGGAGCTTTGCTTTTAGTTCTGGTTCTCTGCCAGCTTCAGGAGGAAGCAAAAGGAGATAGGTTCTCTGCCTTGCCGGGGTGGCAAAAAGGAGGTTCTTGTGAGGGTTTCTCCACCTAGCCGTGGGGGCTAAAGGAGAGTCACTTTTTGTGTAGTGCAATACTTGGAGGGTGCCTCTAAGGAGTGGACGTAGGTCGAGTCGACCGAACCACTATAAATTTCTGTGTTCTTTTTCTTGCTTCCGCACGTTTAAATTCCGCATTATTTTCGTGGTGTGATTTGGTTTATGTGATTTTATTTCCTTGTTTTAAAAAGAAGTTCTTAAAATACCAATTCACCCCCCCCCCTCTTGGTTAATTTGGGACTAAGTTCATAGGGCTTAACATCCCCATCGAACATTCAAGTGGTATCAGAGCCTGATTCGAAAATTAAAGTTTGAAAACTTTTTGAATTTGATCCATGTCTAACTTTGGGAATCGCAACACTACGGAAGGGTATTCTATTACCCGACCTCCTCTATTCGATAACCTACCTTTTGATTTTTGGAAAACTCGCATGTCAACTTTTCTACAATCTACTGATTATCGCATGTGGATGCTTATTCAAGAAGGTTATTCTCCACCTTCTCGTGAAATTAACGGTTTTAAAACTGAAGTTGCTTTTACCGAATGGACTTTTGATGAACGAGATTTAGCTCAACTAAATGCGAAATGTTTGAATTGTTTTTTCTGTGCTTTAAAATCTGAGGATTACATGCGTGTTTCAACTTGCAAGACTGGTAAAGAAATTTGGGATAAATTGTGCATTATTTATGAAGGCACTAATGAAGTTAAACAATCCCGTTTAAACATTCTCTTGCATGACTACGAACTTTTTCGTATGAAACCTCATGAATCGATTTCTGACATGTACACTAGGTTTACTCAGATTGCTACTTCATTGCATGCACTAGGAAAAGAACTTTCGAACTATGAAAAAGTTAACAAGATTTTGAGATGCTTGCCTTCTTCTTATGATGCAAAAATTACTGCAATCACTGAATCTAAAGATTTAAACACCTATTATATTGATAACTTGCTTGACTCACTCATTGCTTACGAGCAAGGGGTGAATCAAAGAAATCTTGATGCAGGTGAGAAGAAAAAGGAGAAAACAATTGCATTGAAGGCACACAAATCGGATTCTGAATCTTCCGGGTCTGAAAGCGATGGAGTTGCCTTCATCACAAGGCAATTCAAAAGCTTTCTAAGGAAGAAACAAAAGCATCATCAAAGTTGGAGAAAAGGTAAAGATCATAAACATATTAAAGGATCTTCTGATGTTATTTGTTTTGAATGCAGAAAGCCTGGACATGTGAGAACTGATTGCCCTAAGCTTAGAGATCAATCAAGCAAAGAAAAAATTGATGAGAAAGCAAAGTCTAAGAAGGACAAGAAAAAACAAAGGAGCTTTTGGGCAGAATCTGGTACTGATTCTTCTGAGACTGAACCAGAGGAAGAAACTACAAACTTGTGTTTTATGGGAAAAGATCAAATTGATCAAGAAGAGGTATGTGAACTTTCATACGATCAACTTCTTGAAGTTTCAGAAAAAATCCATGCATCATATAGGAAATTAAAGAAAACTCATGCTAGCTTGAAATTAGAATTCTTAAATCTACAAAAAGAGCATGAAATTTTGATTAAAGACCATCAAACAATTGATTCAAATCACATGACTTTACTTGATGAATTTGATGAGTTAAATAAAAATCATGATAAGTTAGTTGAAGAGCATGATGCATTGAAAATATCACACATATCTCTTGAATCTGATTTTAAGAAGTCAAAAGAAATAGAAAAAGATTTGAGGATTGAAAATGAAGTTTTAGAAAACACAAACTTGAAGATTCAAAATGATTTAGAAGCATGTAAGAAATCTAGGATGACTTCTACTTTTAATCAATTGCCAAAACCTAGAGAGAGGCATTATAACTCAAATCACTTAAGAAATCCCTTTCCTGGAGTTAGATGTTTTTCTTGTGGCATGCTAGGACATATCTCACACACTTGCACAATTCATCATAGTTCACATTGGGTGTGGAGACCTAAGATGCATAATCCAAAACATACCACACATGCATTGCATTCTTCTCTTCATAAGAAGGAACCCAAACCTGCTTGGGTTCCTAAAACTAACATCTGATAATTTTGCAGGAAGTCTCTCACAAAAGACCTCGTGAGAGTATGTGGTACCTGGACAGTGGATGCTCTCGACATATGACTGGTGATGCTAGCCAGTTTGTTGTACTAGAATCCAGGACTGGAGGCAAGGTTACTCTTGGAGACAACACCACCAGGAAGGTGGTAGGAGCAGGTATAATCGGAAATTCTAAGAACCTTATGATTGAAAATGTTTTGCTTGTAGATGGATTGAAGCACAACTTGCTCAGCATCAGTCAATTCTGTGACAAAGGCTTCATCGTAAAATTCTTCACAAATTCATGCATTGTAAGTTTAAGTAATAACACCATTTTGCAGGGAAAAAGGGTAAACAACGTCTATATGCTTGATTTAAATAGCATTGAATGTGCTGCTTCTTTTTGCTTAAAAACTGTCATTGATGATTCTTGGTTGTGGCACAGGAGGCTTTGTCATACAAGTATGAAAACCCTTAGGAAAGTGACCCAAAAGAACCTAGTTAGAGGTGTCCCCAAACTTAAGTTTACAAAAGACCACCTTTGTGATGCCTGTCAACTAGGAAAGCAAATTCACTCTTCATTTCACCCCATAAAGGACATTAGCACCTCTAGACCTTTAGAAGTCCTTCACATGGATTTGTTTGGACCCATTAGCATAGCAAGTTTGGGAGGGAAAGTCTATGGTTTTATGATTGTTGATGACTACTCGAGGTTCACTTGGACTAGATTTCTTTCTCATAAAAATGAGTCTTTTGAGGAGTTTAAAACTTTTTCTACTTGGATTCAGAAGAAGCTAGGGTGTGAGATTTTGACCATCCATAGTGATCATGGGGGAGAGTTTGAAAATGAAAGATTTGGAGTTTTTTGTGAGGAGAAGGGGATTAGCCACAATTTTTCAGCCCCTAGGACTCCTCAGCAGAATGGAGTAGCTGAAAGGAAGAACCGGACCTTGGTGGAAGCCGCTAGAGCCATGCTTGCTGAGTATTCACTTCCAAAATACTTTTGGGCTGAAGCGATTAACACAGCATGTTATGTGTTGAATAGGGTGAATGTTAGAGTCAAATTAGAAAAGACACCCTATGAGATCCTTAAGGGTAGGACACCCAATCTTTCCCACCTTCATGTCTTTGGTTGTAAGGTTTTCATTCACAACAATGGAAAGTCTCACTTGAGAAAATTTGATCCTAAATCTGATGAAGGAGTATTCTTGGGATATTCTAGTGTTGGGAAATCTTTTAGAGTGTTTAACAAGAGAACCTTGATGGTGGAAGAGACAACCCTTGTAGTTTTTGATGAGTCTGATCATAAGAAACATGGAGTAGATGATGATGATGTTGGAGAGATTACAAGTGGAGTAGAAAATTTGGGGAAGGGGAGTGAGCACCTAAACAATGGAGGAGTAGAAGGAGTCACCCAAGGAATAGAAACTTTTGATGAAAGGGGAGAAACTTCACACACTTTTCCTAGAGATTGGAGATACTCTACTAGTCACCCCAAGGATTTGATCTTAGGAGACCTTTCTAGTGGAGTTAAGACTAGACATGGACTTAGGAAGGAGGTGAACCACTCTGCCTTTATCTCTATGACTGAACCCACCACCATTAACCAAGCCCTCTCTGATGAGTTTTGGATGTTAGCAATGCAAGAAGAGTTGAATCAATTTGTTAGGAATGATGTTTGGGAACTTGTGGAAAGACCTAAGGGACAAAGTGTAGTTGGGACAAAGTGGGTATTTAAGAACAAAGTGAATGATTCAGGAGTGGTGTTGAGGAATAAAGCAAGATTGGTGGCTAAGGGGTACAATTAAATAGAAGGGATAGACTTTGAAGAGACTTTTGCCCCTGTAGCTAGATTGGAAGCTATTAGAGTGCTACTAGCCTTTGCTTGTTATAAAGGATTTAAGCTTTTTCAAATGGACGTCAAGAGTGCCTTTTTAAATGGGGAGATAAAAGAAGATGTGTTTGTAGAACAACCTCCAGGTTTTGAGAGCTCTCAATTTCCAAATCATGTGTTTAAATTAAAAAAGGCTTTGTATGGTTTAAAACAAGCACCTAGAGCTTGGTATGAGAGGCTTAGCACATTCTTACTAGAGAGGGAGTTTGTCAAGGGGAGCGTAGACACCACCCTTTTTCTTAAAAAAGTTGAGATGATTTACTCATTGTTCAGATCTATGTTGATGATATACTCTTTGGATCCTCTAATAAAAATTTGTGTGATGATTTTTCTAAAACAATGAGTAGAGAGTTTGAGATGAGTTTAATGGGAGAATTGTCTTACTTTTTGGGGTTTAGCATAAAACAATTGGAAGATGGCACTTTTCTAAATAAAACAAAATACATAAAAGACATTTTGAAGAAATATGAGATGGACAAAGCCAAGCCAATTAACACTCCCATGACTTCTAGTGCTCCGCTGGATAAGGACCCAAGTGGTAAGTCTGTTGATCAGAAGAAGTATAGAGGTATGATTGGATCTTTACTTTACTTAACTGCAAGCCGACCTGACATTATGTTTAGTGTTTGCCTTTGTGCTAGGTTTCAAGCGGACCCTAAGGAATCCCACATGACTGCTATTAAAAGGATTTTTAGATACCTTTTGGGGACACAAGGATTAGGGATTTGGTACCCTAGACATAGCACTTCTTTTGAAATTATTGGTTTTTCTGACTCTGATTTTGCAGGATGCAAGGTGGATAGAAAGAGCACCTCCGGAACTTGTCAATTCATTGGACAATCCTTGGTCTCTTGGTCTAGTAGAAAGCAAAATTCTGTTGCACTTTCCACTGCTGAAGCTGAATACATTGCTCTTGGAAGTTGTGTGGCCCAAGTTCTTTGGTTGAAACAACAGGTATTGGATCTAGGATTACATATAAGCACCATCTCAATTTTTTGTGACAACACTAGTGCCATATGCATCTCTAAAAATCCTATCCAGCATTCAAGAACTAAACACATTGACATTAGGCATCACTTTATTAGAGATCATGTGACTAAGGGAGACATTGAGTTACACCATGTGACAACTGAAAACCAACTGGCAGACATCTTTACTAAACCACTGGCCTTCGACACTTTCAGTTCTTTAAGGACCAGATTGGGTGTGATTGACATAAATGCATGAAACCTTTTTTAGCTAAATTTTTTCTTTTTGTGTTACCTTCTTTTTCCTTTTCGTGTACCTTAGTTTTAGATCTTCACTGATATAATATCTCTTGTCTTGTCTTTAACAATTTGTAGTTAATATGTTTTCATCCACTTAATCACCTAGATAGTATGAATATCTTGTGATTGTGTCTCTTTCCCTAACGTAGTATTAGTGGCATAGTTTTCTTTTCTAATCAAAAGTCTATCTCAAAATAAAAGATTGTTTATGAAACTAAGATCCTTTCTAAAGCTTGCTTAAGCAAATCTATCTTGTATTTACAATGATTAAAAGTTTTTTTGTCACATCATGATCCCTCGTTACTCTTGTCTTCGATTATTAATCCTGCTTGTGGTAATTCTTCCCTATGTTAGAGAGAGAGCTCCTATTCTCTAATATCTGAGAAGATATATTCACAACTAAGTTTTTTAAAAGAGTCTAAAAGGGAATCTAGCTTGCAAAAATAAAAAAAATTTGGCCAATGATGCCAACAAAAGAAGCGCAAAGACGCAAAAAAAAATTGAAAAATCTATAAAAAGATGCGCAAAGCGCCACAACATTGACAAGAGGCATAAAATGAGCCCACTCAAAAGCAAGCTACTCTCCCTTTTTATATCTTTTAGAACCTAGAAGTTTTGATTCTCAAAGGCTTGATCTCGATTATCGTTCGATTGTAACAAATCTACCTCATTGTTTTATGGAGATACTTTCCTTATGCCAAGTGGTGGGTAGATTCTTTTTCTCATATCCAATTAATTATTTGAGTTAGGTCATTGATTTCAAAAGACGATTCTACCCTAAGACAACGATTTTGGCTAAGGGTAAACCATGAACGGATATTCTCCTATTCTATGGATTAAATGAGATTGGTAACACGTTAACTCACAAATTTTTAAATCAATCACATGAAATACTATATCATTAATGTGCCTTGTTTAAAAAAAAAAAAAAAAAAAAAAAAAAAAAAAAAAAAAAAAAAAAAGGGGAGAAGTTTATGAGGAGAACCTCTTTTACTGTGCTTTCATGTACCCTCCTTTTTGATATGTCAAAAGGGGGAGAAATTTATGAGGTTATTTTTTTGGTTGCTTTAGTGTTTTGCCATCATCAAAAAGGGGGAGATTGTTGCAAATCTATTTTTCATGTCTTATGTTTTGATGATTGACAAACACTGTTTTTCTTGGACAGCTTGTTGCTTCTAACTTTTCAGGAATCGACGATCGGACAATCAAAAAGGAGCCAAGTTCAGGAATGCGTAGGTTTAGGGTTGAGTCAGTCTGTACTTTTGTTTTTTTTTTTTTACCTTTTGAGTCCTCTTGTAATAGTCAAAAAGACTGATGCTTTATAACCCTTCACACACACACTTGAGAGACTTAGAAATTCTGTTTTTACTCATATCGGCCAGGACGATTTCTTTGATCGGCCTGGCCGATCAGCTTAAAACAGAAAGTCTAATTAAGGATTCTTAATTAAGGCAGCCTACGTTAACAGATCGTCCTGGACGATACGTGTATCGGCCAGGACGATAAGCTCAAAACAGAAAGAAGTAGCCGCCATAGACAAGTATGGTATACCATATCTTTAAATTATCGGCCAGGACGATCCTCGTATCGGCCTGGACGATATTAACAATTTATGCCATAATTGTTCAGGAAATCAAGGAAGTAATTAAGGATGATTGATACGATCATATCGTCCTGGACGATCGCAAGATCGGCCAGGCCGATCTACTCAAAAACCTTAAGTTACTTCAGGACGATCAATATCGGCCAGCCCGTATTCAGGGCTATTGTCAGGACGATTTTCCTCTGATTTGAACTGATCGGCCAGGACGATCGTAAGATCGGCCTGGACGATCAAGCCAATTTTCAATCGTCCAGCTTTGCATCCAGGGCTATGCTCTGGCCGATCTTCATTGATTTGTATTGATCGGCCAGGCCGATGTCCATATCGGCCTGGACGATATTGTCGGCAACTTGCAATTAATGAGTTCTTTTGGAGCTCTTCTATTTAAGAGCTTCTTGTTCAACGTTTTTAAAAGATCTTTTGGCTGCTGCCTTGACCTAAGAAGGCCTTGAGGAGAGAAAGAGAGAGAGAGAAGAGAGAGAGAGGATCTTGTGAGGGGGAGCTTGTGAGGGGTTTCACAAGGGTTGCTTCAAGGATCTCTATGCGTCATCTTCGTCTAGAGTTTCTCGTCCGTGGAAGGGTCGGTAGAGGTAAGGAGCTTTGCTTTTAGTTCTGGTTCTCTGCCAGCTTCAGGAGGAAGCAAAAGGAGATAGGTTCTCTGCCTTGCCGGGGTGGCAAAAAGGAGGTTCTTGTGAGGGTTTCTCCAACTAGCCGTGGGGGCTAAAGGAGAGTCACTTTTTGTGTAGTGCAATACTTGGAGGGTGCCTCCAAGGAGTGGACGTAGGTCGAGTCGACCGAACCACTATAAATTTCTGTGTTCTTTTTCTTGCTTCCGCACGTTTAAATTCCACATTATTTTCGTGGTGTGATTTGGTTTATGTGATTTTATTTCCTTGTTTTAAAAAGAAGTTCTTAAAATACCAATTCACCCCCCCTCTTGGTTAATTTGGGACTAAGTTCATAGGGCTTAACATCCCCATCGAACTTTCACAGTGCAATATTTATCTTAAAGTTCTAAGATTTCTTTGTTGAGAGACTCTTTATCTTCCATTAAGGTATTGTGTTTGTCTTTGCTCTAATAGAACAGTGCCTTCACAGCCCTCTTCAATTTACTGTTGAGAACCTGTCCGAAATCCCCCTCAGATTTTTTCCTCCAGGATTTTTTGATTACAGCAAATGAAGCAGGATTAGAAACCCAAACATCTTCACACTTAAGAACTTTATAAGTAATTGCTTTGAAATTATGAAATTTTAAGATGATTGGACAATGGTCCGAGTCAATCCTTGCAAGGTGCTTGACAACCATATGCTGGTGAGAACTTAAAGCCGCCGAGTTCAAGTAGCACCTGTCCAACCTCTCAAGGATTCTATTTGCTCAAGATTTATTATTACTCCAAGTAAATTTTGGCCCTATGCTCCTAACTTCATGAAGATCATTTGAGATAAGAAAAGACTCCATTTCTTTGGCACCCATAGAATAAACAAATCTCCTTCTTCCTTTTTTATCTTATTTGTTAAGAATACAATAAAATTCACCTCCAATGATCATAGCAATGTCATTAGAAGTATAAAGCTTCAATTTTTCCCATAGGATCCTTATTTTATAAGCATATAAGCTACCATAGATATTAGCTATCCTCCACCTACCTTTGTTTTTAATATCTATCTCCCCAATAACAAATTGGTTCGAAGAATCTAAAACATTGAAAGATGCCAAATCAGTCTTCCAAGTAATTAATATACCACCAGATTTTCCAATAGAGGGAACTTGAAAAAAATCCTTACCAGTCCCAATTAACATATCCACATCACTTTTATAGAACAAAGAGACTTTAGTTTCCAATAATCCCATAAACAAAATACCATTTTCTTTCACAATCTCTTTCAAATACAAGGAAGCTCTCCTCTTCCTAGCTCCCCTGCAGTACCAGAATCCAAAGGAAGACATTATTTCAAAAGAGGGGAAGAATTCCCCACTTTATCTTTTTGAGATTCATCCAATCTTCTACTCCTTAAATTTAACTTGATAGGTCCTAAGTTTTTTTATAGCTTAGAGCCTTTCTTTCTGGAACTAGGAGCGTTAACCAGCTCAGTATTATTAACACAATCACTTTTCTCCATGCTTAGTGAATTGTTAATATAACAATTAATAGAAGCATTAGCAGTTTCAAAAATTGGTTCCACAATTTCACCTTCTTCAATCACATTATTTATGAGAGAAAATTTATTAATACCAATGGGAAAATTTGTGGTAGGTTTAGACATACCCATATTATTATTATCTTCCTCCTGATGAGAGTAGCAATAACATCTTCTCCAAAAATTTTCTGCTCCTTATGTGCAACTGAGTTACTCTTCTCAATGATCTGCTCCTCAGGATCTACAACTGATACTTTCTCCACCATTTTATACACCAAGTTGGTTTTTGTTTTTCTGTCAGCAGGTCTAGATAGTGTTATGGAGTTGTTCTTGGAAACAATTTTAGAAGCCGGGACATGCTTTTTAAATTTATTTCTCCTCAATTTGACGTGAATCCACGGGCCATAATAATTTGAGTTAGAGTTATCTCCTTGAAGACTGTCATTCTTAAGAGAAGATCCCCTGTTGAAATAATTATTTTCAACCTGAACTTGAGTAGAGTTCTTCACAACTTTTTTTGGACATTGTTCAATAAATTGTCCAATTTTCCCACAACAAAAATAGAAATTGGGTATCTTTTCATACTCAATTCTTTGAAAGAATTTTCCTGAAGAACCTTCAGCTCAAACTCTTAAAGGAAGCTTGGTGTCTAGGTTTATGTGAACACAAACCCTAGTGAATTCCCTCCTATTCCATTGGAATGAATTTCCATCTATCTTACATGGTTTACCAACCATGGAGGCAATTCTGCACATGTTGATTTCGTCCCAGCAGTGAAGAGGAAGGCTTGGCAATCTGATCCAAACCAGGGATGTGAGCCCTTTTAATGAAAATGGGGAGAATGATGGAGACCATTTGTCCATGCCTATAATATTGTTTTGGACCACTTATTAAAATAGAATCCAATGCATCTTTCTCATCAAATGCACATAGTATCCATCCTAAACCAAGAATGGTTAAATTGAACTTTCCAAACTGTGCCCATTACCTCTTCAGCTCTGAGCATATTAAGTGGAACAGAACATTGGTGCCAAAAACTTTGATAAATAATGAATTTTGAAGTTTCACTGTGTTTTCCTGTTCCTTGGGAAAATGAATTTTGACAACATTATCTCCTCCTGTGAATTCTTTCCCGAAATCAAGTTTAGTAACATTACTGTTATTCTTATTAGTCCAACGATTAGGAGCCTAATGCATAGATTTATCAGGAGCAATATTCTTAGGAACAGAATTCTCAGGACAATCATTCAGCTCCGTATTTACACAAATACAAACATTCTCCAGATCATTTCTCTCCCATATTTCTTGAATAGAATCTTCATTGGTTTCCAAATCCTCATTAAAGGTAATCTCATGACCTTTGAGGTTATCTTCCATAATCTTCCTGGAATGTTTAAGGCAATTCATCGAATTGGATGTTGACGTCTCACCGAAAAATCTCTCAGCCATCACAACAGAATCAACTGGAGAATTCATAATTTTGAAAATCCCATAATTATCAGAAATTACATTTTTCCTTTACCAATCACCTCCAATGGTTTCTTCTGATTTAAGAGACCACCTTCATTGATTACCACTGGTTTTCTATATCGAACCTTACCATCCAGCTTGTTAGCGATGCCGTCACCAAAAGCAGGAGGAGAAGAAGGCAAGATCAATCTTGTGGGCATGAATGGAGTCGGAATCACATTTCAACTCATCGTCTGTCTGCCAGCCGTTGACGCCGGCCGGCGAACGTTAGCTGCCATGAAAGCTGCAGAATCAAAATTCAAAATCCGAACAAATTTTCTCTCACTAGAACATAGATTCTCTCCATTCAATGATATTTAATGTTTATTTGTGTGCTAGATTTCAATCAGATCCAAAATAATCATATTTGACAGCAGCAAAAAGGATTTTGAGGTATCTTGTGGGAACTCAAAACTTAGGGATTTGGTATCCTAAGTTCATCTCTTCATTTGAAATAATTTGAAATTAATATTCAAACTTTCCAGGTTGTAGGATTGATAAAAAAGGTACATCTAGAACTTATCAATTTATTTTAAATTCATTAGTATCTTGGTCCAAAAGAAAATGGAAATTTGTAGCCCTATCTATTTTAGAAGCTGAATACATTGCCTTAGGAAGTTATGTGGCACAAGTTCTTTGGTTGAATCAACAGTTGAATGTCTTAGGATTTATAATAGGCACTATTCCAATTTATTGTAACAACACTAGTGCCATTTGCATTTCAAAGAATTCTATTCAACATTCTAGAACCAATCATATAGACAAAATGCATCATTTCATAAGGGATCATGTATCCAAAGGAGAATTTTAACAAAACCATATTTCAATTGAAAATTAACTTGTAGATATTTTATAAAACCACTAGCCTTTAATACCTTCAGCACATTAAGAACAAGGCTTGGTGTGATTAACCTCAATGTTTATTCAAAATTTTCAGCAAAATTTATATATGTGTTTGTCTATTTTTTATTTTTGATCTTTTATGTGTGTTTTTATGTTTGTTTTAATGTTTTTGTGTAATGTGTGTTTTTGAAATGTTTTTACATCAGATTTCTTATTTTTGATCGATCAAACAAATTTTTCTAAGTGTTCTATTCGTACTATGCAAAAGTCCTTTCATACTGTATGCATTCTATTGCGTATCCATCTTTGGGTAGGACAGATTGCATATAGTTTTTTTGTTTTCATTACAGTTCATAATGTATGATCCCCATATCATCCAAATAATGTGTATGCATTCATATATATGCATGTAGATGGTTATACATATAGAATCATTTATTAAAATTGATCGTACATATGAACCTTGAGTTCGTACATTTGAACACATGGCATTCAATGTAGGGGGATGATTCAAATGGTCATAAAAACAATCTTAAATAATCGATCATCCCAGAAGAACACCTGTTTGTCTATACGATCGTATGGTCAATAAGTTTGTATGAAAGGATGTCTCGTAACTTGTGTCATTACAAAAAGTTGTTTCATTTTGAACGAATTTATTTGTACATATGAAATTTTATTTCGTACGTATGAACACAAGCATTGTAATGTACAAACCTCTTTTCATACGTACAAAAGGTCATTTTATTATTTATATTGAAGACCTTAGAACTCAAATTTCGTTCACCTCAACTTTCAAATCCTTATCATCTTCAAATCTTTGTAACGACAAGTTCTATAAAGAGGAGAAGACTTAATAAGGGTTAATCTTTGAGGAGTAAAGATGAAATGTTTTTGCAAAAGTTAACGATGATTCTTTTCTTAGGTTTGTTTCTTTGAAGATCACACCATCTAGAATCCTTCTCCAAAATACTATTAACTTTAAAGTAATGCTACTTTTCACCTCCACCCAATTCGCTTTTATTCTCACTCTGATTCACTCCCACAATAAGGACACTTTTCACTACTTCCTTGCCAATATGACCTTTAGCACTAATCAAACTAGGATGAGATATTATGTTTTGAAGAAGCGGGTAGAAATTACTAATGAAGATTTGGGGTCATTTTTGAATTTAATGACCAAAGGAATTACAGCACACACTTTTTCTTCTGCTTCTGATTATAACTGGACTGAAAAAAATAGAGTGATTAGTGGGATTAGAGAAGAATGTCATTTGCCTAACGTATCCACTCTCAACCAAAATGCTAGGAACATCCAGCATGTTCTTAGAACCTCTATAATTCTTATAGCTAGTGATCGTATCAATATTACTCCACTTCATTCTACTGTCACTTACCTTATAATGATAGGTCAACCTATAGATGAAGTCCAGCTCATTATTAACTACATTTATGGGCTTTCTAAAATTTGTCATGTTTCTCATAGGAGAAAGAAGAACATTGCTTTAGGACACCTAGTGACCTACATTCTTGAGAAAAAGTACAATCTAGTTCATCCTGATCCTAATCTAGAATTACCTATCTACATCACTTATGCTTCATTTCGAGCAATTTCTGGGAGAGATGATGAGTATTATGAGGGAGAAGGGGGAGGACCTACACCATCACCTACACCTAGACCTGCTCCTGCTCATGGACCAGAATTTTAGGAGATGATCTAGCACTTTGACTTACTTGAGAGTCATTTTTATCAGCGCTTTGATAAAATTTAGACTCAACTATAGTATCAAGATGCACAATACTAGTAGGACATGGGCTGGATCCGAGGACAGTTCGACTCGATGAAAACCATTATGGCTATGAAGAGTAGCTATTTTTCCTTCTTCAACCAGCCACCTCCTCCAGACCAGGGCTCCTAAGATATATAGATGTACTTCTTATGTGATTTTCTTTGATGTGTTTAGTGATATGATGTGATAACTTCTTTTGGTTCTATGATTGTATTTTATTTTTGACTTTATGTTTGATGATGTAATGTTTGTAGTTGAATTAATAACATTTGAAGTTCATTGTATTATCTTTATCTTGATATCAATAAAAACTATCTTGCCTTGTTATAGTTGATTTTGGTCTCTATTAGAAATGTTTGTTAGCTTATATGATTATCTTTGCTTAATCGATCTAAAAAGTGGTTTAATATGATCAACTATATAATAATCAGTTTCATTAGAAATTTTTTTTTTCATAAATATAAGTTAATTTATAACTCGATTAAGTTAAGACTATCAAATTCATGTTCTTTTAGGCATACAAAAATTTTAACATTATTATTGCATTTTTGATGTCTTATTATTTTTTATCTCTTTTTAATATAAGTTTGTTTGTACTTAGAGAAATTTGAGCATTAAGATTATTTATTTTGGAAAGTTTAATTAAAATTTGAGAAATGTACAAATGTAAAAAAATTAAAAGAATGCGTAATGGTTCACAAATTGAAAAGAGGCACAAAATTAGACCAAATAGAAAAGATGCACAAAGTGTGCCACAACTATTGAAAAGATGTGCAATGTCGCCACAAGTATATATTCTTTCCCCTATTTTTTAATCTTTATTTTCAAATCAATCTAATGTTTAATTATATTTTGTATTTGAAATTGACTTAAATTAATTTTTATTTAATCACCTTTGTAATAATTCTCCTTATCTAATTTTCTAGACTGTTTCATGATCTTGATATATTTAACTTGTCTATATTATATCTTAATTTAACTCTTATGAATCTTTATTTTCATCTAATGACCATAAATCTCTTTATTGTAATTATAACTCAATCTCTTTCAGGATCAATTATCAAAGGCTTCTCATATGACTTCTTACATTTTTATTATTTTCACTTATTCACGTTTTGCTGTTGTCAAAAAGGGGAAGAAATATTATTTATTTGCGTTTGATTTTATTTTGCATTGTTCGTGTTTGTTATAGTTATTTTTTTTTTCTTCAAGTGTTTTGTGTGTTTTTTGATCTTTAAAAAATAAAAAAATTAAATTATTTGTGCTTAATAGAAGTACCCTAATTTTCACATGCTTGTCAATTTAGGGGGAGTTAAGTAGAAATTTATGATTAAGAGTTTCTTCAAAAAATAAAGGTTTTGCCATCTTCAAAAAGGAAGAGATTGTTGAGATGATTACTATTTAGTTTTGCATATTTGATATTCTTGCAACTTACATGTTTTTGATGATTCTAAATATTATTACTTTGATTATTATTTCTCCTAACATATTTTTCGAAGAAATGTTTATGCTCTTTTCTGTACTAACATTTCAAGAAAATCATACTACGAATTATTGAAGACTTTAAATAAAGATTAGTTTAGAGTGTGTTTTAAATTAAAGTAGTATTTTTTATTGAGTCTAAAAGAGTTTGATTTTAATTTAGTAACTGAGCACACACACACAGGGGGAGAGTTCTAAAATTTATATTTTTTAAACTAATCGTACAGTACAAAACAATCTGGTCAGTTATTTCCCCCAACGCGTAATGGAGCGAACAGAAATGTCAATTTTTTTCTAAGTATAGATCGTACAAATGATATTTATTTATCATCCCAAGATAATGTCCTTTATTTTTGGCAAATATGAAAATTGTATTATCGATCATTCTTGATCGTACCGGGATGATGGCCTCTAGATTGTACACGAATGAAGGTCATACGGACTATGATTCTGGATCATATCAGGATGATGGCCTCTGGATCGTGCATGAATGAAGATCGTATGAATGATCATTCTTGATTGTATTGGGATGATGGCCTCTGGATCGTGCTCGAATGAAGATCGTATGAACGATCATTATTGATTATATTGGGATGATGCCCTCTGGTTCATTCGCAAATGAAGTTCATACATACGATATTTTTTATTATACCGGGATGAAGGGCTCTGGTGTACTTTCATTCATTTCGTCCTGCTGGTTCGTATATACGCACTTTGACATTTCTTCTATTCTTATGGGATGAACAAAGTTTGTACCGGACAATGATTGTATACAAAATGAGTTTGTACTGATTCACAATGAGTTCATATGCAATAGTATTTAAACAGTTCATACGTACAAATATATGATCGTACTGTATGATAATGTACACTCAAAATTGAAAATTTCAGTTTTATGGATGGTTTTTCATGTCTTTTATAAAAACGGACCATTAAAAACTATCACTTAATCTTTTTTTAATTAGGTCTTCGTGATTTGTAAAGGGAATTTGAAGGAGATTGTGTTCGAGCGAGATTTCTTCCTAGTGGAGCATGAAGGGTTCACAAGGTTACTCAAAGGTAAGGATATCTGAGTGTGTTTTGTGTTTCTTTACTCTTTCTCTTATCATTCTAGATTTCTCGTGTGAAGATCTTTAGAGAAGATCCAATTATCTATCGACATTTGGAAAGTGTGAACAGTTGAAGGTTTTCTGCCTACACATAGAGAGTGTGCACAGCTGAAGGTTCTCTACCTACATTTGGAGAGTATGAACAGTCAAAGGTTCTCTTATTATAATTGGAGAGTGTGCACAGTCGAAGGTTCTCTGTCTACACTTGGAGGTTGTGAAAGGATGAAGGTTCTCTACCTACACTTAGAGAGTGTGAACAGCTGAAGGTTCTCTGACTTACCTACACTTGGAGGGTGTGAAAGGATAATGGTTCTCTGCTGCACCGTGGATTGGTGGAAGAGAGTTTTGTAAACGCTTCTCCACCTTGCTATGGTTGCAAAAGTAGAGTCTTTTTGGTAATAGTGCAATACCTATAATGGGAGGCTTCAAGAAGTGGATGTAGGTCATGTTTGACCGAACCACTATAAACCTTTGTGTTATTTTAATTTTCGCTGCTTTAATTTCTGTAAGTTTATTTTTCTGTGGCTGAAAAATTATTTTAAAAATTTTAAAATCAACTTGAAAAATTAGTAATCGGTTTCTCACTTTTTTAATCCAAGTGTTAAAATTTTAAAATTATTAATTCACCCCCCCTCTTGGTTAGCATTAGGATATTAGTATGTTTAATAACCTATTCTAGATTCAACAAGCTTCAACACATAAGCATCTACAAAAGTGGAGCAACAATAAAAATGGTAAAAATATTAAAATTTTGTCTGACGTTATTTGCTTTGGGTGTAGGTTATTTCTTATAAATTGATTCAATTCTTCTTGCATTGCCAAAATCCAAAACTTATCCAAAAGTGCTTGATTTATATTTATGGGTTCTATTATAGAAATAAAGGAAGAATGGTTGACTTCTTTGTTTAGTCCATGCCTAGTCCTCACACCCTCACTATATTCACCTAAAATTAATTCCTTAGGGTGGTTTTTAGAAAATCTCAATTCTCTAGACAATGGGTTTTCTAACTCCAAATTTTCATCAATATTTTTTTTCTCAATCTTTTCGGAGTTTATTTTTATCTCATCCTCTTCAACATTTGGCTCTTCCAAAATTCCAAATTCATCAAATACAATATGTGTGGTCTCCCCAACTACCAAAGTTCTTTTATTAAATATTCTATAAGATTTTCCAACACTAGAGTGTCCAAGGAAAAGTCCTTCATCTGATTTTGGATCAAATTTTCCTAATATAGATTTTCCATTATTGTGTATAAACACCTTACATATAAAAATATGCAAATGTCATAAATTAAATGTTCTCTCTTTAAGAAGCTCATATGGTGTTTTATTCAAATTCGATATGATACAACCTATTCAGAATATAATATGTAGTGCTAACCGCTTCAGCACAAAAATATTTAGGAAATGAATATTATGTGAACATGGCTTGAGCCACTTCTACTAATATTCTATTCTTCCTTTTAAGGGGTTCTTGGTGCTAAAAAATTAGATCAACTCCTTTCTCTTTAAAAAAATCCTCAAAATTTTCATTTTCAAATTCACCATCGTGATCACTTTATGTTGTCAAAATCTCACATCCTAGTTTCCTCTGAATCCAAGTCAAAAAATCTCGAAAATCCTCAAATCATTCACTTTTATGATATAATAATTTAACCCAATTTATTTTTAAAAAATCATCCACTATAACAAATCTGTATACCTTCTATCCTAGACTTACTGTACCTATCGGTCTAAAAAGATCCATTTGTAAAATCTCCAAAGGCTTGCTAGTTCTAAGATCCTTATTGGATTGAAAAGAGAACTTCACCTTTTTTCCTAATTGACATGCATCGCAAAGGTGATCCTTAGTAAAACCTAGTTTTTGCATACCTCTCACTAAGTTCTTTTAGGTAATTCTCATAAGGTTTTTCATGCTAGAGTGAGAAAGTCTCCTATGTCAAAGCCATGATTCATCAGAAATAGCTTTCAAATAAAAAATAGTAGAAGTTTTGATACAATTTAAATCTAGCATATAAACATTATTTACCCTTTTTCCATGACAAACATTATTACCATTTAGACTTAATATGCAGCTAGTACAAAAAAATTTAACATTGTAACCTTTATCGGATAGCTGACTAATACTCAAAAGATTATGCTTTAAGCCATAAACTAGTAGCACATTTTCAATAAAAAGTTTTTCAAATTTCTAATAATACTTGATCCAACCACCTTCCTTATGGTGTTATCTCTAAGTGTAACCCTGCCTCCATTCCTCGAGAGCTTGCACTTTCAATTTAAAAAAAGTGTTCATATCTGATAACACATTTTTACTATAGTTCAAATGATATTTTTCACTCTCTAATTCATCCTTAAAATCTTTAAATTATTGTCAATTGTGCATAGTATGATTTTAAAATTTCATTCTCCTTATTCAATTTATCGAATTCATCAAGTAAGCTCATGTGGTTGTTATCAATTAAGCATGATTTTTTCTAGGAATTTTGTGCTCTCTATACCGTTCTTGCAACAAATTTAGACTAGCATGCAGTTTGTTTAACTTCCTAGATGCATCATGTATTCTTTCAAAAAATTCTAAAAGTTTAGCATATGTTAAGTCACATACCTCTTAATGATTTGACTGATCAAGATTATCTGCCATTAAGCACAAGTTGGTGATTTCCTCCTCCTTTTCAGTTTCTAACGGGTCTGATGCTCAGTTCATCCAAAAAGCTCTTAAGAAATTCTTCTTGCCATTATTCATATTTGGTTCTCCTTTATCTTCTCCTTTCTAGGAGTGGCTTTAAGTTTTAGGCAGTCTAATTTAACATGTCCAGGTTTTTTGCACTCAAAACAAATCACATCATTAGAAACCTTAACATTCTTATGAAATTTATCTCTATTCCACTGTTGGTGTCTCTTCTGCTTCCTCTTTAGAAAGTTCCTAAATTGTCTAATCATCAAGGCGATGTTATCCTCATCCTAAGATTGCGATAGATCACTCTCTAACTCCTCCACTTTAAGTGCAATGTTCTTCTGCTGTCGTAATACTCCTACATAAATCTTTCTTTGACTCACTCATTGCTCGTAAGAAATTAGTGATCAAGGAAGATTGTCAATAAAGTAAACATTTAAGACTTTAGAGTAATTATAGTTATTTTAGCATCATATATAGTAGGAAAACAAAGAAGTGTCTTATTAACTATTTCAGCATTTATTAATTGCATACCTAATGCATATAAAGAAGTGACTATCTGTGTGAATCTTGTGCAGATGACAGAAATAGATTCATTGGGTTTCATGCAAAATAATTCACAGTCATGTAACAAGATATTAAGTCAAGATTCCTTAACTTTGTTAGTCCCTTCATATGTTATACAAAGTCTATCTCATATGTTGTTTGCACTTTTGCAAGTGGAAACCCCCATATATTCTTCTGACCTAAGTGCACAAAAGAAATTATTTAAACATTTAGCATTGAGTTATACAAAGTCACATTGTTCTACTATCCAATCAACAAAGGGAATATAAACTCTAATCATGTCAACTAATCTAATTGGTTTTATATACCCTTCTTGAACTAAGATCCACATACGATAATCATGTGACTATAAAAATATAGACATGCGTGTCTTCCAAAAATAAAAAAGGAATGTTATTAAACAATGGAGGTCTAGTGATCAAATACCCTTCAGGTGTGTTTTGGTTTCCAAATATAGCCATGCTTGTTAATAAAAAAGTAGTTTAAACTTATGGTTTTGAAACTCTACTCTAATACCACTTATTGAAACTTGTTGAATCTAGAATAGGTTGTTAAACCAAAACTAATGTCTCAAGGCTAACCAAGAGGGAGGTGAATTGGTAATTTTAAAATTTTAACCCTCTTGGATTTAAAAAGTGAGAAATCGATTAATGATTAGTATAAAGCTGATTTTAAAATTTTTAAAATAATTTTTTAACCATAAAAAAATAAACTTGCAGAAATTGAACCAGCAAAAATAAAAATGACACAAACATTTATAGTGGTTAGGTGAAACACGACCTACAGCAACTCCCTGAAGCCTCCTACTTCAGGTATTACACTATTACAAAAGTTACTCTCCTTTTGCTCCCACAATAAGGCGGACATACCTTTACAAAACTCTCTTCCACAAATCCCCGGTGCGGCAGAGAACCGTCATCCTTTCATACCCTCTAAGTATTGGCAGAGAACCTTCATCCTTTCACACCCTCCAAGTGTAGGCAGAGAACCTTCAGCTGTTCACACTCTCCAAGTGTAGGCAGATAACCTTCATCCTTTCACACCCTCCAAGTGTAGGCAGAGAACCTTTGATAGTTCACACTTTCCAAGTGTACACAATGAACCATCGGCTGTTTACACTTTCTAAGTGTCGGCAGAGAACTAGATCTTCTTTAAAGATCTTCACACGAGCAATCTAGAATGAAAAGAGGAAGAGTAAAGAAACACAAAACACACTTAGATATCCTTATCTTTGAGCAACCTTGTAAACCCTTCACGCTCCAATAAGAAGAAATCTCTCTCAAACACTCTCTCGCACTCTCTCCTTTAATTTCCCTTTACAAATCACGAAGACCAGATGAAAAAAAGATTAAGTGACACATTTTAATGGTCCTTTTATACAAAAGACAAAAAAAATATACATAAAACGGAAGTTTTGAATTTTGAGCATACACGATCGTACAATATGATCGTACATTGATACGTACGAACAGTTTAAACACTGTTGTGTATGAACTCATTATGAATCGATACAAACTCATTTCATACACAATCATCATTTGATACGAATAGAAGAAATGTCAAAGTGCATTTGTATGAACCGACAAGATGAAATGAATGAAAGTACACCACAGCCCTTCATCTCGGTACAGTAGAAAATATCGTTAGTATGAACTTTGTTCAAGGATGAACCAGAGGGCAACATCCCGATACGATCAATAATGATTTTCCATACTATCTTCATTTGAGCATGATCAAGAAGCCATCATCCCAGTACGATCAAGAATGATCATTCATACGCTCTTCATTTGTGCATGTTTCAGAGGCTATCACCCCAGTATGATCAAGAATGATTGTTCGTATGATCTTCATTCTTGCACGATCCAGAGGTCATCATGTTGAAACAATCAAGAATGATCGTCCATATGATCTTCATTCATGCACGATCTAGAGGCCATTGTCCTGGTTTGATCAAGAATGATCGTTTGTATGATCTTCTTAATTGCCAAAAATAGAGGACATTATCCTGGGACGATAAACAAATATCTTCTGTATGATCTATAATTAGAAAATATTTTTGACATTTCTCTTTACTCCATTACTTGATGGGGGAAATAACTGACCAGATCATCCCATAAGAAGTAGTTTCATATTGTATAATCAGTTTAAATAATATGAATTTTAGAACTCTCCCCTAGTGTGTGTGCTCAGTTACTCAATTATAATCATACTCTCTCAAACTAAATAAAAAAATACATACTTTAATTTACAATACACTCTAAACTAACCTTTATTTGAAGTCTTCAACAATCCGGAGTATGATTTTCCTGAAATATTAGTACACACAAGAGCAAAAAATTTTTTTCCAAAAATATGTTAGTAGAAATAATAATCAAAGCAATAATATTTGGAATCATAAAAAACATACAAGTTACAAGAATATGAAACATGCAAAACTAAATAGAAAATATCTCAACATTATGCTTGTGCTTTAATAAACTCTTGAATTTGTTTGTTATCAATGCTATCTCCTTACTCGTATCACCTACTAAGCCACATTGACCCGTGTCTTTAGCTTTTAGCACTATAGTAATCTCATCACCTACATCTAAAAGTTTTTGACTCATACTTTGCTCATAAGAAATGAGTGAGCCTATTAGATCATCTATAGAATAAGCATTCAAATCTTTTGATTCACATATAGTCGTGACTTTGGCATCAAACTTATCAAGTAGAGAATGTAGAATTTTGTTAACCTTTTCAAAGTTCAAAAATTCTCTACCTAAAGCATGCAATGGCATCACAATATTTATAAACCTAGTATACATGTCTAAGATCATTTCATAAGATTTCATGCAGAAAAGTTCATAATCATGCATTAGAATATTCAACTTAGATTGCTTGACTTCACTAGTACCTTTGTAAGTATTGTATAATCTATCCCAAACTTTTTTCTAATAGTACATGTAGAGATTCTCATACAATCGTCAAAATTTAACAACAACAACAACAACAACATCAAGCCTTTATCCCACTATGTGGGGTCGGCTACATGAATCCATTTTCTCCATTGTGTCCTATTAATGGTTAAATTCTCATTTAAATCTAATAAAGAAAGGTCAATCCTAATATTTTCTAACCAAGACTTTTTAGGTCCACCTCTACCTTTCTTAACATAAGTCAAATCTAATACCTCTACTCTCTTAACTGGATCATTGGAAGGCCGCTGTTTTATGTGTACAAACCATCTAAGGAGACTCTCTCTAATCTTATCTTATACTAGAGCTACTCCAACCAATTCACATATATGCTCATTTTGTATCCTATCTCTAAGGGTAAAGCCACTCATCCACCTGAGCATCCTCATCTCTGCCACTATTAACTTAGTATTATACTTCTCTTTAACTGGCCAACATTTAGTTCCATACAACATTGCAGGCCTCACTACCATCTTATAGAATTTTCCCTTAAGTTTGAGGGGTACTTTTCTATCACACAACAAGCTCGATGCATTCCTCCACTTCAACCATCCAACTTGAATTCTACTAATAATATCCCCATCTATTTCACTATCACTCTAAACAATAGATCCAAGATATCTAAAATGTGTACTCTTATTAATGACTTGATCTCTCGAAGTCACAATCCCCTCACTATGTCTTATTAATGACTTGATCTCCCAAAGTCACAATAACCAGTTTGAATCATACTGCACATTTGATAATCGATTAATTACAAGAAAGTAGACATGCAAATTTTTCAAAAATTAAAAGAAATATTTTCTAATAAAGCTGGTTGCATGATTGAATAGCCTTCCACAATATTATGATTTTCAAAATATGTCATGTTCGATTTTTTAAAAGGTTTTCTAAAATACTATTTTAGAAACCCGCTCTGATACCAATTGAAATTACGAGATGCACCAAAAAAGGGATGGGGGTGAATTTGATATTTAAAAACATCTTTAATGAAAAAACTCTTTTTATAACTTTATACGGATGATAATTTCATTCAAAATAAAAATATATATTCTTAATTTCATCCACGTAATTAATCACAATAAAAATGAATGCGAAAATAAAGTGCAAACATAATAAAGGAAAGAACACACCGATTTATAGTGGTTCGATCAAACAATGACCTATGTCCACTCCTCGGAGGCGTCCTCCAAGTATTACACTAAACCTTAAGTGATTCTCGTTTTGCCCCCTCGGCAAGGCGGAGAAGCCCTTGCAAAATAACTTCCACCTTCCCCAGTGCGGTGGAGGAGCCAAGTCCTTTGACACAAAAGAGATCTTCTTGTTCCCAAAACTTCTTTCAAGATGAACCTTAAATCTGATGGTATTGAAGTGTAAGCTCGACGAAGTAACCATGTGAAACTGCCTTCACACTCCCTTGAAACCCCCTCCATGGATCTTCTCCCTCTTTCAAAGTCCACCATTTCCTCTCTCCCTTTCAAGTCCTTTCTTCAAGTTTTCTCCAAAATAACAAAGAGACAATGGCTGCCAAAGACTCTTACAAAGTCTTTAGTGAGTGCTTAAATAGAGGGCTAAAAAAACCTAAAAAAACATAATTCAGCCGACAAAGATCGTTCAGTACGATGTGTAGAAATTAACCTATTTTTACTGGGATTGGATTAGGCAATATTTTAAATATCATACAGTATGATAATGATCATACAGTATGATTAGAACTACTTTTTAAATTCAAAATTTAATGGATGATAAGCTTTCTAATTATAACAAATCATATAGTACAATGAGGAGGTATCGTATAATATGAACGACAATAATGTCATACCAAATGTCTTTAATTAATCCCAATCTAATGCTGACATGGATCATACAGTACGAAAAGGATATCTCATACAATACTATTTGAATGCATTGCCAATACTAGGATAAAAAAAAGATTAATAACTATTATTTGTTATCATCAAAATCATAAACTCAGAACCCCAAGTTGAAACAAAACCCTCTTCTTCAAAGAACCAAAATGAAGAACATAGCGAGAATGAGGATTCTTTTTCACTTCTCCACATACAAAGTTCTATTATAATTACTAAGTTGAACGTATTTAAAGAGGAGTTGTATAAAGATAAGAGGAAATATTTAGCTGAAGTAAGGAAGATACATAATGTAGAGTTTTCTTGAATAATTTATTCCCTGGTCAAGATATAATTCTATTTAATTATAGGGAGAAGTATTGCCATGAAAAAATAAATATAGGATGGAATGGCCTTTATACTATCATTAGGTTTTTTTTAATGGTGCCATCATGATACATGATAAGAAAGATTTATAAACCATAAAAGTCAATGGATATGGATTGAAACCATCTGATTTAGAGTAAAAAATTCTTAAAAATGGGTATTTGTATTTTGTTCTACTTCGTTGTTTGTAGAAGATAAGAAAGTTATGGGAGATATTAGCTTGTGTTTTACTCTTAATTAAAATTTGACTTTGAGAGCCATTATTGAACATTAGGTGTCTTGTGCACTCATTATCTATTATTTGTGTTATATTTAATGTTTTGTTATATATATTTTTATGTCAAACATATATTTTATTGGCCATTTATCATTCTTATGAAAGCATATGTTTATAGTATTTTTTTGTGTTTATTTATATATTAGCAAATTCCTTTCATGCTTAAATTGTTATTATCCTCTAATTACTTTTATATTCTGATTATTCAATTAACCCTTATAAAAATGATTATAAAAATTTATGTAAAATTAGGATAATAATAAAATTATAGATTCTAGTTTGAATGAACTTTATTTATACTTCATAAGCTGATAAAACTAATACTTAACTCATTCATTAATTCATTTAAGCTTTCTTTATTTTAATTTATTAGCTATACCTTCATGAAATTAACTTTTAAAATTGAATTATGAATAATTAGTATTAAAAATTAGATATGAATAAATTAAAATTTGACATCATAGCTAACATAATGATGGAATTAGTAATCTCATCCATTTCTTATGTTAAAATCAATAAGATTGTATGAAGGTCGAAAGCAGAAGATGATTTTCAAAATTATTAATTATGTACTCTTCAAATGAAAAAAGAAAGAATTATAAAACAGTTCTAAAAAGAAAAAAAAAAGATGAGTACATTCAAAAATTGATATCAGTGAAGGCTTAAGATTGAAATACAGTCTTACACATAAACTTAAAAGGAAAAGATCAGAAAGCTAATACTAGGGATGGTGAACTAATGAAAGTATAATTTTAACTACTATTGCAACTAATCATTAAAACTCAATTAATTACTTCAACAATAAAAAATTAATGATTAAATCTATAACTTATAATTTTAAATTGGTTAGTAACTAGAATGATTGTTAACTTAATTGTTAGTATTTTCTTAAATTAATACTATAACATTATTTATTTTAACTAATTCTAAACAGTGATATATTATCCTATAGTTTAGTTAATGCAAGATTCTCGATTTTTTATTTTGGATAATTACTTAATCATAATTACAAAAAATTTATTTACTTGAGGAAAAGAAGGTGTTTAAGTTGGGGAGGTTTTGATGAGTGTAAATAATACTATGTTTTATAAGATAAATTACCAATGATACCACTTTATTTTAGTTGTGTTTATGTAGGAAAATACAAAAAAAAATATGCAAAAAATGAAAGTATGATACAACGCAACGGTGTCAGACACTACGCCGCTGTGTCGACATCATTGACATTATCGGAGTACCTACTATGGAAATGGTGGTGCCCAGTCATTATTTGACAACGCAACGACATAAAATGAGCAGGGTTGTAAAGCCCAGTCTTTCTTCGCACAACATGGCGGTGCCAAGTTCTAGCGTCACTAACCTAAGGGGAGTGCCATATTGATGTAGTGCTTAATCATTTGCAACGCCATAGTGCCACAATTATGACTGTTTAAGATATGATCGGCTAGCGAAGCAACATGCCTATTCACTAAATAGTGGGTCCTTGTCAACAAGCGCCACAGCGGTTGAAATTATTTAGCTCTATGGCTTTATTTAATTTTATGGGCACGACACCGCAAGTGTCTTCAGCGCCATTGCACTATAATATATTTTTTGTATTTTTATATACATTGTTTATTTTTAATATTAATATGGGAGTTTAGTCACTTAGTTAATTTTAGTCTTCACAATGCTTCTCTATAACTTCCTTATGAGTGACAACTAAGGGAATTCTTGAAGCACTAGATCAACTTCATAAGAGTATTTAGTTAATGTTTGTGGATGCAATTCTGTAAGCTTTAGGAATATAGAGGAGATCATTGTACTCATCCATTGATATCTTTTTTTGTACTTTCTTTCTTTTATGCAATTAATGAAAATGTGTTTGCTTCACTTATTCTTCATGTCTAACTAAATTCTCTAGTTTTATATTAATGGTACAATGGAATATGGAGTACTAATAAATTATCTCCATCAACAATTTAATGATAATTTTAATATATATGTTCATAATTTAATACACTTAGTGGTCTTATGTGTAGTTAATATTAGGTATAATATGGAGCCTAGGAATATGAAAGCAGGCACAATAATGCATGTATAGGAATAATGCTTGATATATACCAAATTATAAATGAGAGAGTTTTAACAGTAAAATACTTTACTTATTCCTTTACGATTTGTATAGGGCTACAAATTATGAAAGTTTGTAGTGGCATTGATGTTGGAAGGATTTAATCTGTCCTTTATCTCTTTACGCTTGACTGAGCGGTCGGTGATGCATATGCTCTGAATAACATCAATCTAAAAGAGAATTGTTATGAAACATATTATATTTGCATTCCACCAATCCAAAATTATTTATAAATATAGTGTTTCATTTAAATTTTTTATTGATTTTAAACTAAGTGATAGAATATCAGTCTAAATTTACTAGTATTTGCAAGTAAATATTCTTTCTCGTGGGATTGATAGTGCTCTTAATTATTTTCACATTTCTTTAGGTTTCTCCACTGCCCCCATCAATTAACCATAGATATGGGCAAGCAACCATTAAAAAACTAGTTAGAAATTAATACTCATCAACCACTTCAGCTAAATCCTTTTCCTCCTAGAGATCCATTCTTGTAATTATTTTAGGATTAATTGGATAAAGTTTATTCTTTTAAAAGATAATCGATCAAATTTTTGTAAAAATATTCTTAAGAAAGTAGAATTCAGATTGTTGAAGGCCAAGAAGCAAGAAGAGATAAATAAAAGGGATGAAAAAAATTTTTGTACTCAACATTTCATGTTGGGCATCACAGTTAAGGACTACTTTGTTGCAGATCTATGGTTTATGATTTTGATGATAACAAACATTTTTATTTCTCTATGATTGCCTTATGTACTAACGTTTCAGGTTCACACGATCGGACTACATCTTGGAATCAGCTCAAGATTGGGTAGACTAGATCTGAGTCAGTTTGTACCCTTTTTCCTTTCTTGAGTCTGTTGTAATTGTTGTGGCTCCTGAAGCTTTGTAACGTAGACCATTCCCTAGAGTTTACTATTTTTGGTAACATCGTCCTGGACGATATTTATATCGGCCGGGATAATCTGTTCAAAAGTAGAAACCCTAATTAGGGCATCCTCATTAAAGCAGCCGTCTTTATGCAAAACACATCATCCTGGACGATTTTGTATCGGCCAGAACGATAGGCTCAATTCAGAAAAAATCTGCCGCCATATCTTCTTAGGAAATTCTTATTTTTGGATATCGGTCTGGACTATAAAATATCGTCCAGGACGATCCAGGACAATTTTTCCAAAATTTCTCAGGCAAATTTGGAAAGCAATTAATGGGGATTTCCTCCGGGCCGATCGCAAGATCATCCGGGATGATTAGACATCGTCCAGCTTCATTTCAGGGCGATATTCAGGATGATTTTCCTCATATTTGAACTAATCAGCCAGGACGATATGCCTATCATCCTGGACGATAATGTCGGCAACTTGCATTAACGAGCTCATTTTTACCTCTTCTATTTAAGCTATGACATGACACTTTGTAAGTGTCTTTGGCAGCCATTGTAGCTTCGTTCTTGTGGGGGAAACTTGAAGAGAGAGGTTGAAAGGGAGAGAGGAAAGGATGGAGTTTGAGAGGGAGAAGATCCTGTGAGGGGGGGAACTCAAGGAAGTGTGGAGGGGATTCCACACGGTTGCTCTGATGAATTCGCACATTAGTACCATCGGATTCAAGGCTTATCTCGAGCTAAGTTCACCAAAAAAAAAAGATCTCTTTGGTGTCAAAGGACCCGGCGACTCTGCCGCACCTAGGAAGGTGGAAGTGATTTTGTAAGGCTTCTCCTCCTAGCTTTGGGAGCTAAAGGAGAGACACTTAGTTAGTGTAATACTTGGAGGGTGCCTCCAAGGAGTGGACGTAGGTCAAGGTTTGACCGAACCACTATAAATCCGGTGTGTTCTTTTCTTTTTATCGCTTCCACATTTATTTTTCTTCTGTACTTTGTTTGTGGTGATTTTGGTTGAAGTTTTATCTTTGGTTTTAAAGTTTTCCAAATCACCTCTCTCTTTTAATTAGCTTTGGGCCAGTTCTATAGGGCCTAACATCCCTTACGAACTTTCAAGTGGTATCAGAGCAAGTTTTCATAAAATAAGTTTTTAAAAGCTTTTGAATTTCGATCAATGGCTAATCGTACTATTGCGGAAGGATATTCAATCACCAGACCTCCTTTATTTGAAAATATGTCATTTGATTTTTGGAAAACTCGTATGACTATTTTCTTACAATCGATTGGTTTTTGCATGTGGCATATGATTTTAACTGGTTATTCATCACCGTCACGAATTGTTAATGGAGTTAAAATTGATATTCCTTTTAGTCAATGGAATAGGGAAGAACAACTCAATGCTCAATTGAATGCAAAGTCTTTAATTGTTTTTTTTGTGCTTTAAATTCTGATGATTTTATGTTAGTATCCACGTGCACTACTTGGAGGGTGCCTCCAAGGAGTGGATGTAGGTCAAGGTTTGACCAAACCACTATAAATCCGGTGTGTTCTTTTCTTATTACTGCTTCCGCATTTTAATTTCCGCACCTTGGTTTTCCTTGTGGTGATTTGGTTTGTGATTTTATTCCTTTGTTTAAAGAATCCTTTTTATTATCCAATTCACCTCTCTTTGTTAGCTTTGGGACTAAGTTCATAGGGCTTAACATCCCATCAAACTTTCAATTGGTATCAGAGCAAGTTTTCATAAAATAAGTTTTTAAAAGCTTTTGAATTTTTGATCCATGGCTAATATTTCTAATCGTATTGTTGCGGAAGGTTATTCAATCACCAGACCACCATTGTTTAAAAATATTACAATTGATTTTTGGAAAATTTGCATGTCTACTTTTTTGCAATCGATTGATTTTCGTATGTGGCATATGATTTTAACTGGTTATTCATCACCATCACGTATTGTTAATGGAATTAAAACTAATATTCCTTTTAATCAATGGAATAGAGATGAACGAATGGATGCTCAATTAAATGCAAAGTCTTTAAATTGTTTTTTCTGTGCTTTAAATTCTGATGATTTTATGTTAATATCCACGTGCACTACCGGTAAGGAAGATTGGGATAAATTGCACACCATATACGAAGGCACTAGTGAAATCAAGCAATCTAAGTTGAATTTATTAATGCATGATTTTGAATTATTTTCCATGAAAGCTTTTGAAACGATCTTAGACATGTATACCAGATTCATTCAAATTATAAACTCATTACATGCTTTAGGAAAAGATTTTTCAAATTTTGAAAAGGTTAACAAAATTCTTTGATGTCTATTGGATAAATTTGATCCTAAAGTTATTGCTATTTATGAATCTAAAGATTTGAATGTATATTCTATTGATAATTTGATTGGCTCACTCATTGCCTATGAGCAAGGTTTGGGTCAAAGACTTTTGGATGCAGGTGAAACGATCATTCGAAAAGCTGAAAATATGGAAAGAGGAAGCTTAGTTGGTGATGATATCAATGACCTATCAAGCAAATCACAAAGCTCACCAAAGCATAAGCAAAAGTGGAAAAAAGGTAAAAATGGTAAGGATGTTAATATTCCTTCTAACGTTATTTTCTTTCGATGTAGGAAACCTGGACATATGAAAAATGAGTGCCCTAATTTAAAAATTCTTCCTACGAAAGAAAAGGGCAAGGCGAAACAAACTTTGAACTGGGGAAATAATGAAAGGCAAAAAATCTCATGGGCAGATCTGGTCTCTGAAGCATCAGACCAGGAAAGAGATAATAGTTAAATGCTTTACTTGTGTCTTTCTTTTTTGTTTTTCATTTTTTTTATTTTTTGTTTTTGTTTTTGTTAAATTTTTTCTCTCATTAAAACACACATTCACTTTTCTAAAAAAGAAAAATATACTTCCTTATTTTTCTTGAAATCTTTGGTAAGTTATGTTTGAGTTCTCTAAAACAATCAAAGGAAGGAAACTCATTTATTTTTAATTCTCAATCACTATTTTCTTAAAGAGGTTATCCTACTTTTGATTTAAAATCTTTTTCATCTTTTAAATTTGTTTTTGAAACAAAATTTTTTATCTCCCTATATTTTATTTATCGCATTGGAATCTTTTACAAGTTTTTGAATCTAACTCATAATTTTCTTAATCAAGCAATTCGTTTTGTCACTTAGATGGGTTTTCCTTTGTTCTTAAGAATTAAGAAAGGAAGCATATTCAAAAAATTGTCCAATGATGCCAAAAATAAAAGATGCGCAAAGACGCCAAATTGAAAATATAGAATACACAAAGTGTATAAAAAGATGCGTAGTGCGCCAATAAATTGTCAAGAGGCATAAAATGAGTCTACAAAATTAATGCTTACCATTCTTGTGCTTTTTAAAAATCTTAAGAAAACTCTTGATACTTTCGATACTTGAGTTTGAAAATCTTGATTCTTGATTCAAAAATTTATGCATTGATCTTCTATTAGATATATTTTATGGAAGGAGTTTTGGAAAAATTATTGTTTCTTTCTTTAATTTATTCCTTGATTTAGATCTTGAATTAAAAAGTTTTTTTGCCTTTTTAAAGAACTTGAGTTTGGATTTTCAATTTCTGAGTTTCTAACCTATTCTGGGCTTAGCATTGTCAAATCCAATTCAACTAAGTTTTTGATTAAAACCAAGAGGTAACTTTCTCATTTTAAGAATATTTTTCACTAAATCAGGAAACGTTTTTGTCTTTTGTTCGTTTTGTTTTTTGTTTGTGCTTTCTCTCTTTTTGATAATGTCAAAGAGGGAGAACGTAATGTTTAATTTGTATCCTTTTTTTTTCTTTTCAAAAAAATTAAAAACAATAAAAATATTTTTTATCTCTCCTATTTTTTAAAGGGTTTATTCTAGTGAGGGGGAGATTAGGAGAAATTGTTTTTTTTTAAATTCAAATTGAAATTATTTGCCATCATAAAAATGGGGGAGATTGTTGCGGATCTATGGTTTATGAGTTTGATGATAGCAAAAAATTCCTTATTTCTCTACGATTGCCTTATGTACTAATGTTTCAGGTTCACACGATCGGACTACATTTTGGAATTAGCTCAAGATTGGGTAGACTAGGTCTGAGTCAGTTTGTACCCTTTTTCTTTTCTTGAGTCTATTGTATTTGTTGTGGCTCCTGAAGCTTTGTAACATATAAGAGTTTCTAACTGTTCCGTAAAGTTTACTATTTTTTGTAACATCGTCCTGGACGATCTGTTCAAAAGCAGAAACCCTAATTAGGGCATCCTCATTAAAGCAGCCGTCTTTATGCTAAACACATCGTCCTCGATGATTTTGTATCGGCCAGGATGATAGGATCAATTCAGAAAGAATCTGCCGCCATATCTACTTAGGAAATTCTTTTTTTTGGATATCGGCCTAGTGAATTGGCCTGGACTATAAAATATCGTCCAGGACCATCCAGGATAACTTTTCCAAAATTTCTCAGGTAATTTTGGAAAGCGATTAATGGGGATTTCGTCCGGACTGATTGCAAGATCGTCCGGGATGATTAGACATCATCCAGCTTCATTTCAGGGCAATATTCAGGATGATTTTCCTCATATTTGAACTAATCAGTCAGGACAATATGCCTATCATCCTGGACGATAATGTCGACAACTTATATTAATGAGCTCATTTTTAGCTCTTCTATTTAAGCTATGACATGACACTTTGTAAGTGTCTTTGGCAGTTATTGTAGCTTCGTTCTTCTGGGGGAAACTTGAAGAGAGAGCTTGAAAGGGAGAGAGGAAAGGGTGGAGTTTGAGAGGGAGAGGATCCTGTGAGGGGGGGAACTCAAGGGAGTGTGGAGGGGATTCCACACGGTTGCTCCGGCGAACTCGCACCTTAGTACCATCAGATTCAAGGCTTGTCTTGAGGTAAGTTCACCAAAGAAGAAGATCTCTTTGGTTTCAAAGGACCCGGCAACTCCACCGCACCGGGAAAGGTGGAAGTGATTTTGTAAGGGCTTCTCCCCCTAGCTGTGGGAGCTAAAGGAGAGACAGTTAGTTAGTGCAATACTTGGAGGGTGCCTCCAAGGAGTGGACGTAGGTCAAGGTTTGACTGAACCACTATAAATCTGATGTGTTCTTTACTTATTATCGCTTCAGCATTTATTTTTCTTCCGCATTTTGTTTGTGGTGATTTTGGTTGAAGTTTTATATTTGGTTTTAAACTTTTTCAAATCACCTCTCTCTTTTAATTAGATTTGGGCCAGTTCTATAGGGCCTAACATCCCTAACAAACTTTCATGCTTCACTTTTAATGATTGGTTGTAAAGGAATTACAAACATGAAAATGTGATCATGCCAAAAGAGTTCCTTATTGATCAAGACTAGGGATTTATCAAGGTCATTTCAGGTCAATCTTCAAACACTTCTCTTTACTCTATTAAAAATAAATAAAATGACCTTTTCTCATACCTATAAGAAAAATATCAATAAATCTTTTCAACTTTCTTAATAATTACTAACAAGATCCTAGGGCACGATCTTGGAGGTTTAGCTATAGGTTATGAAGGAGGATATTAGGATGATTCCCTCAACATTAGTTTTTGGAGATGGTGAAATAAAAAAAATTATGATGTGAAACTTTAGAGGGTAAATATAGTTGAAAGGAACGTATACACAAGACAAATGGTGGGGTTAAGTCTATTTCCCATTGACTTTACATAACTATTGCTTTATTCAATAAAAAATAAAGGATCATAAATAAATGAAAAACACTCTTGGTTATATCTTGATGGTCAACGTGGTGAATGAGATGGAAACAAAAAATGAATATAATAGTGACAATAATGATAATTTTAATCTTATGATGATAAATGAGAATTCTATGAAAGATGAACCTCTAACGATAATCTTTAATAAGGATGATGAATTTAAGATATTTTCATATAGTGATGCCTTTGAATTTAATTTTCACAGGATTCCCATCATGATAAACCTTTCAAATTCAAATAAATTATTAGAAAATAACATAGAATCACCTAGGGATAGTGTAGATCATATGATGATTTATTCTCCTAATGTGAACCTAGAAATACAACTTCATAGTTGCAAGGTCTTACTACATAGGCATGCAGCTAATGAGAAAGAAAAATAAGTTATTTATAATGTTCAAATCGACAAATAAATCCCTCTTCAAACACATCTGGTCCTAATTCTAATATTCCACAGATTGATTATAATGTCATAGCTCATCTAAGAAAGTTGTCAGCTAGGCTAAGCTTCTAGACTCCCTCATTCTCTCAAAAGAAATGAAGGGTTTCTAAATTCTAACATTTTTCTAATTCAGCTAGCTTCAATATCAAGAGATGAAGCTTTATAATATAAGAAAACATTTTGAGTAACTATTTCTGATGAGGATATACTTCTAGGAATTGCTGAGAATAACCCCCAATATATATCTTAGTAAATATGGGAAATTTCAAATTGTCTAGAGTCCTTGTTGATTCAGGTACATTAGTAAATATTATGAACATAATGATTCCCACCTATATTAAAGTAGATATGTATAGCTTTAGCACTGAGATGATGATGCCATGCGGGTTCAATAAAAAATGTGAGAAAGCTTTAGGTTCAATTACATTTTTTTTAGTAAAGACATAAATAAAGGAGGAACATTGTTCTCAATAACATCATCCCAAATAAAATCACTCATAATGCCATAGTTAGCACATAAATCCGCATACTTATTACACTTTCTATGAACCCAATTAAAAATAACATGATTAAATTCATTAAATAAATGCATACCTTCCAACTTTGTGTCTCCACTTCTTTTGGCATTTCTCAAAAACTTCATTACGTTGACATTGTCTCCTTCAATTATGATTCCCTTGTACTTGAACATCCAATCTTTAACCATCTCTTTTATAGATTGAGTAGCTAAATACTCCAAAGAAGATATGTCCAAATGTATATACGGTTTACCAAAAGCTTGTAGGAATCTTCCTTTATTATCTCGCAACATTCCTCCTATTCCAGCATTGTAAGAAGAGAGAAGAGCAGTATCCACATTAACATTTAACCAATCGGGTGGAGAGGGATGCCAATGGAGATTTGATAGCCTAAGAGGGTGGTTAACAACCCATGTACCCGAGCTTCTACCAATACCTTGAGCAAAAAAAGATGAATAACTCATTGCATTAGAAGCAATCATCAATGGGCTATCATCCTTCCCATTATGACTCAAATCATTCCTTGCCTTCCATGTAAAGTATACCATGTCACAATAAAGATTAATCATAAAGGAAGCTTGACTAGAAAGCCAATTATATCATTCTAATAGAGAATAAAACATTTGTACAACAAATCCCAGCTTACCAATCTGATTGATAGCTTCCTTGAGCATTTTACATCTGGCCACAACATGCTCTATAATTTCAATGTCATTACATCTCCTTGGTCAATTGTTTTCCCATTGCAATCTTCTATACTCAAGGAAACTATATGTAGGAAGTCCATTGTGAAAAATTCTCCACCAAAAAGTATCCACCTTAGGATTTAGCTTGCCTTTTTAACCCAGCTCCATATTTGTTTCGGATCATTCGGAATAACAAAACTTTAACACATTATAGAAGAAATGGATTTCCCAATTTTCAGAAACAGCAGCTCTAGTGAGTCTTTTTCCATCCCAAATTTATTCCCAATTTGAAGGATTAAGTCACAAGTTCTTCCCCCATAATTTTACTTAATGCATCCACATTCCAACTTCCATTAAACATGAAGTTAGAAAATAAACATTTGTTGTTTTCATGAGGAGAGACAAAGCTTGGCCATTTGCTAATGCCTTTATCTAAAATCCATGTATCATTAAATACATCGACATCTTCTCCATTAGCTACATTCCATCTTATTAAAGGCATTAAGGCTTTACCTCCATCCATTATGATTTTCCAAGATGGAGACCCCGTCCTTCTTGTATTCATATTTTCGAATAGATTTCCATATTTCGAGTGGAAAACTTTGTGCAGCAATGATTCTCTGTCCTTCATATATCTCCAAGCTATTTTTTCTCTCAAAAGACCTACCTTAGAAGAACAAGAATTAAGGCCTCTACCTCCCCATTTTAATGGTAAGCACATGGTATTCAAGTTAACATAATGAATCCCTTGCCTCCCATTTGATTTATTCCAAATAAAGCTTCTACAAACCTTGTCTATCACATCAAGAACACTCTTAGGCACAAGAGAGTTGGTACAATGGAATATGGAGAAAGATAATAACTTTGTTTTATTTAACAAGATCTTACTCGCTAGTGATATCATTCCTCCTCCCCAAGTATTTGACATCCTTAACGCCTTATCAATGATAAATTGATAGTCTTCCTTAAGAAGCCTTCTTGTTGATAGCTTAACTCCAAGATAAGCCAAATCCTTTGTAGTTTTGAAACCCATAACACGAGCAATTAACTTTTTCCTCCTTGTACTTACTACTTCACCGAATACCATTGCTAATTTGTTGATGTTAATTGCTAATCTCGTCCATCCACAGAATTCTTCCAGGATATGCTTAATACCCTTAAAAACTTTCAGGTTTGCTTCCAAAAAAATTATCACATCATCAGCATATAGCAAGTGTAAAATTCTGGGCCCACTGGAATTCAGCCACTCCAATTGAGTCTCCTTTGTGCATGAAGTCATTTGGTAATAACTGTGCACAAAGAGTAAAAAGATATAGAGTGAAGAAGAAACCTTGTCGAAAGCCACTATGACCATCTATCCAACTAGTCAAATTACTATTTATAAGAATAGCAAACTTAGAATTCTGGACATACTCCAAAATTAATTTAGAAAAAAAATTTTGAAACCCAAAGTAGTTCAAGGCTTTTTCCAAAGAAGGAAACCCCATTGAATCATAAGCTTGTTCCATGTCAATTTTAAATGAAAAAAATCCTTTAGAGGAGTTAGAATGCCTTAGTTTATGCATAATCTCTTGTGCCACCAACACATGGTCAGACAATGATTTTCCCTTTATAAAAGCCGCTTGCTCTACCGAGATCAATTTAGGAATGATAGGAGACATTCTCTTCATAAGCATTTTTGCTACCACTTTATAAACCATATTACATAGACAAATAGGTCTATAATTTGCAGGAGATAAAGGATTGCTTATTTTTGGAATAAGCACTATAAGTGTCTCCTTCCATCCAGGCTTCATACTTGAGGATTCAAAAAATCATTGATCGAATTCCGCATAAAAAACCTTGATTATTTCCCAATATGCTTTAAAGAAAGAAAATGTTAGGCCACCATTAGTTGGAGAGACGTTTTTACCACTATTCCTGATCACTTCTTCCATCTCCTCCACTGTAAAGGCTTTACTGAATGTATCTCTATCAGTATCAAGATTGCTCCATGGTTTTTGCCAACCATTGAGATTATAGTTTTTGAATCTCCATTTCTCTTTGAAGTAACCATACATGACATCCTCAATTTTATTTGTTCCACCACAACTTCTCCATTAGCATTCTTTATTTTTGCCATATAGTTTGAATTCTTTCTAGCCAAAGCAAATCTTGAAAGAATTTTGAATTTCGGACTCCCTTCAATATCTACTTTACCTTGGCCCTTTGCCTCCACCAAGTATCCAACCGAGCTAAAGTTGAGTTGAGTTCATCCACCTTCACTTTCAACATCCAGCATTCTTCTACAGATAGCTCTCCTTCATTAGCTTCTTTCAATTGAAGCTCCTTAATTTGTTTTAACAATTCACCCTTTAATGAAAAAAGACTATGCATCTTTGCCTTGCTCCAATAAAATAAAGCTTTAAGAAATTTCTTCATTTTTTTATTCAGAATATGAGAAAAACTGCCATCACCATTCCTTAACCAAACTTTTTTCACCACAGCAACCGAAGCTATATTGGAAGCCAAAACATCTTCATATCTTATAACCTTCTTAGTAGAATGCTAAACCATAAGATTTAAAAAAATTGGGCAAAGATCTGAGGCCACACGAGCCAAATGTCTCACCAAAAACTGATGGGTAGAGTTAAGAGCAACCGAGTTTAAAAAGCACCTATCAAGTCTTTCTAGGATTCGATCCACACCTTTCTTGTTGTTACACCAAGTAAACCTTTGTCCCACATATCCAACTTCATGAAATTCATTGCAAGCTAGAAAAAACTTCATTTCCTTTGGTTCTAGGGAAAGTTTAAATCTTTTCCCTACCCTCTTATCTTCACTTGAGAGAAGATAATTGAAATAACCAACTTTCACCATAGGCATATCCTTAGACGAATAGAATTCCAATCTTTTCCAAAGAAGTCTCCTTCTATAAACATCCTTACTTCCATATATGGTAGCAATCCTCCACTAGCCTTTATCAATAATCTCCAAGTCTCCAATGATGAATTAATTATAAGCTTCTAATACTTGAAAATTGGCAAGACTTGATTTCCACACCACAAGTATCCCTCTTGAAGTTCCTTCTGAAGGAACATGAAAAAATCCCCACTCAGAGCCAACTAATTGATCCACATCCTTCCTTTCAAAAGATGAAAATTTTGTTTTCAATAAGCCAAAGAAAAAAAACCCCATACTCCTTAACTACCTCCTTCAAGTAAAGAGAAGCTTTCCTCTTCCATGCTCCTCTACAATTCCAGAAAGGAATAGCCGAATTCATTGGATAAGAGGGGATGAGGACCTCAACTTATCTTTAAATTTCCCTTCAAATCTCCTACTTCTAGGAGCAATATTAATACGACTTAGACCTTTCAATTGCTTGGTACCTTTCCTCTTAATGTTTGAGGAGCTATATATCTTCATGTCAAGAACCTCCTTTATGTTCTTCTTATTACAATTGGTCCCTTCTTCTGAACATTTTTTTACCTTACTTATATCATCAGCCATAATTTTTTGTGCCTCCTCAGATATTACAAATTCTCCCTCCTCTACCAATCCATCTAGGATATTAAACTTGTTCTAAGAAACAACAATAGAAGATTTAATGTTCATATAGTTCTCTTTATTGATCTCCCCTGATTGATTTTCCATAGAATTCTATCCTTGATTCTTCTCAGCATGTACCTCATTACCCAAAATAGCAGCCTCCTCCACTTGCTTGGAAGATCTGTCCACACCCTTTGAAATAATACCTTCCTCCATGCTCTTTTTTAAAAAAATACATTTTTGTTAGAGATTTAAGAGTTCAAAATTAAAATAAAATTTTATATAATGTATTTAGAAATGTCATTAAATGCACTTTTAGGTAGGCCTTGGATTCATGAGTGTAGAATAGTTTTGTTTACCCTATATAATTGATTCAAAATTTTCACTTAATGCAATGATAGGTAGAACTTTTATTCATGAGTATAGAATAGTTTCATGCACCCTACATCTGTTTATTTTGACTATAGTAAAATTAATCATCCTCCAAACTTCAGATGATGACTCAAGTGTACAAGGTCTCACACTAGAGCAATGGACCAAGGTTCAAGTTAGATACCACTAAAACTTTTGGCATATTAAAAATAAAACAATTTCAAAAGTTGGTATTGGTTTTAGTATTATTAGTAATATTTATGATGAAGAGTATTATTTTATGATAACTATTCATCTTGAATCGACATGATCTTTATTGAAGCCATTAATTCTTTTAATGATTTTTAATATTCATATATTAAAAAACCCTAAAGTATTGACCCTCTCAACTTGATTATAAATGGACAGATAATAGAGTAGTAGGGATGTGTTCATCCATTGGTGATTTATCATCCACTAAGGGTGCAACTGAGTCAAGCCGACTCGCGAGCTAGTTTAAACTCGACTTGGTATAATGCTCAACGAGTCAAGCTTATCGAGCTCATGATTCAAGCTTATTCATGAGTTTGAGCTCAATGTCTAATCGAGATCGAGTTTGAACATGCCTCGGACTCAACTCGTTGGTTCGACGAGCCGCTTCTATATACAAAGATGTCTTTATGTTGATGTCCTCTGTCATCTCGTGGATCTTCAATGATGCTTGAAGGTAGTTCAACGACAATGTTTTTGTCACCAATAAAATCATGCCTCCATGCCACCACACCATCTTGACATCTATATATCTTGATGAGCACATCCAACATCAACTAAAGTTCTATGGTCAACACCTTCTCAACATCAACACCCTCTTGACATTACTGTTATAGTTGGAAGACCTATCATTTTTTATTATTCTTAAATTTCTACTTATTTAATTTATATGAACTATTTTTAAGATTTAAATGATATAATGTTGTTTCCAAGTTGTATTCTAGTTTTATATATTGAATATTTGATGTAACCTATGCCCAAGTGAAGTCCTAGCCAGTCTTGTTGTTTCAACGTTCACTGAGAATTAAGTTGAGCAAAAGATTGAATGGTTAAATATGAAATGTTTTCCTTGCTACAATCAATGTATATAAATAATAGAGGAAGCTATGTGTGGGACTATCATAGGGAATAGGACATTTTTAAGGCATATGACAATAACCTTAGAGAACAAGACATAGAACCATCAAAAGGAATAAACTAAATGAAAGAATCGTACTAAGTATAGATCGATTATTTTGGTAGGGGAGTGACCGCGTGTTAGTAGCGGGGAAGAAAAATGTTGTTTACAATGGAGATTTGTTAGAGTTAATTTCTTATCTATGGTCCTTTATTGGAATGTGCCATTTTTAAAATTCATATTTTACTTTGTTGGATAACTTTGGCTTAACTTTAAGATGACTTGAAGCATGACATATCATCATTATTATAATCAAATTTTTACAAGAAGGCAAGGGCAATGATTCACATCAATCTAATGCAACGAGAGGGGTTAATAAAATTTATAGACTAGATTACCATCCTTAGTTTTTTTATATCCATCTTTGATAGTTCTGAGGAAGTAAGTGGTCTTATAAAAAAAATTAATTTTTAAGAAAAGAAAATTTTGATATAGGTGAAGACTTAGAGAGATAAAAGAAGAATGGGATTGAGCATATTTTTTATATTAGTACCTTAAATGGAGGCATGATGTAGATAGGAAAAACATATGTAGACATTTTGAAGTGGAGAATAAATTTTAGTAGGGATTCTACATAAAAATTATTTTCTCTATTTCACTCTAAATGAAATACAAGAATTTGTGCACAATTTATAAAAGTAAACCTAATTGAAAATAGATTATTTACTCTTAAACTAATAGAAAAATGCTACATTAATATTAAATCACTAATGATAATTAAATCACTAATAATTAATTGAATGTTAAATATGGACAACCATATGATATGTTAAATAACCTTGAAAATATAAATTCACTATTAAAGAATGAGGCACACTTGCACTATATAAGTAAGTAGGGATGACGAGAAGTCTTGGTGGTTTTAGCTCCCATAGGAAGTTAAGGAGAAAGAGGTAAGTTACGATATGGTGTTGTTAATGGAGATTGCAATGTAAAGTGTTGAAAAAGACAAGGTTAAGTGGTAGCCCTGATACTCCTATTTCTACCCTATGATTACTTTGCTACAGTCATGATATGCTACATAACTAAATGACTTTGGTGTTGAATCACAAATTATTTTTATGGTACTTGTTTTGATGCTCAAATCCCAATAAAATATTAGCTAAATTCAATGGCCTTTGTCATTTACATTAAATAATATATAGGGTCTAACTTAATGCTAGGATAGAACTTGTTTATAATGATTTGTGAAGAATATGTTTAAAATCTATATCACCGTTTTAAGAACAAGTTAAGAATTATGATTCATTATGATGAACCCAAATACTTGGGATAACATCATTGATGATGTTGAAGAAGAATAAATAAGATATGCCCAAATTATGTGTTAATTACTTTAACTCCATCTACTCAGTGAATCCATTATGACATTATACATCAAAGTTTTCTCATTAACAAGTGTAGTTATCCATGCTTTTGATAATGGATTATTATACTAAGTTGTGCTATTAGTTCATAAACTCCAATAAGGACTGATAATAATCATTTAACATGATATTAATTTATATTAGTTAACTTAACTTAATTGAGTAGTGAGAACTCTATTTGATGTAATAAAAAATTGATTATAAATATTCATGTATGATACTCAATATGATCATTTAAAAATATCACCACTTTTGGGAGAAGTAATATCAATAATATTTGGCAGCAAAATAAGCTACTCTATGGGCTCCAAAAATTCAGCCCAAACCTCCACTCTTTACTTTTTTGAGGGAGTTTTAACGGATTAAGTTTTGAGGTAAACTTTGGCAAGGAAGATGGGTTTTGCCCTCATTTTGCGAGGACTTTATGATTTAAGTTCTAGTTTCCTATAGGCACAACCCCTATAGTTAATTGCCCCTCTTGACAATGAGATAGAACGTTTTGATTAAGGATAGTTGTCGATCAAATATGTAGAAATATGTGGTATGTGGCATATAGTAGCAGCATAGGATTGGGTATTGGATGTTTGAAGATTTGATATCTAAATTATGAAATTTCACCATCTTGCAGCTAAAAAAATTGGTGGGGGAATGGATGATAGGTCTGATCAAGATCCCATGGTTCTGTCATCCCTGGTCATCGTTGTCTCTGGTCTACATAGTTAGAGGAGGTAGTCAACCCAACCTGAAATAAAGATTCTTGTCGGCATCCATGGGATGCTTCGTCCAAGTGAACCTTGTAGACTGTGGGAGAATATTTGTCTACGATCACAAATTTGAATCCACCTTAGCTAACAAAGAGCTTTATGCTCTATTTCTTATACCCATTGATGTATATCTCAAAAATTTAGTGCCAATGAAGAGCATATGAGCTCTGGCCGTGACCATAATTTAGTGGTATCAATAGGGGCAAACCACCTGGTTCAGAGGGCCACGATCAAAACCATTTATCCTATGGTGCAATTTGACGGAGGATGTTAAAAGACATGTACCAAGTTCTTACTAATAGGAGATATTTGAGAATGAATCATAGATATTATAGACTAAGCATTTTCTCATTGTGAGCTGAAGTACTTTTTAGATTTGTTCACCTTGGAAAATTATTTCAGAGGACGGATGGATTTTTTTTTAAGCTTTCATGTTTAATTTCATTTTTTTTAATATTTGAATTTTGGTATCTTTTATGAAGTTCTTGATTTTTGGATTTCAGGGGTATTTGGGTGGCATTTCTTTAATAATTGGAGGAGATTTTAATTATTTTTTTAATAAGGAAGACAAATGGGGTGGAAAAAGATTTTCCTAATCCTTAGGGGCCAAGGAAATGGAATTTTTTCTTGCAATTAATGACCTTCATGAGGTGTGTTGTGTTGGACCCAAATTCACATGGTGTAATAACAAATCTGGAGCAGATAGAATTCTTGAAAGATTGGATAGATGTTACTTAAATTAAATAGCTTTAGCTCTCCTCATTGGTATGTGGTAAGGCACTTGGCTAGAATTGCATCGGACCACTATCTAGTAATCTTAAACATTTTGAAATACAATTCAGTTTTTTAAAAAACTATTAAATTTGAAGACGTTTGGATCTCAAATTCTTCATATTTTTTGGTGGTAAAGAAAATTTAGAGTAGGAAAGTAGTGGGTGATTATGACCAAGTCTTGAATTATAAAATGAAGAGATCGTTGAAGAATTTGTACTATTGGAGTAAAGATAAACATAATAACCTTGCTCAAAGAAAAGATTTCTTAATTAAAGAAATCTTGGAGCTATAGAAAAATAAAGTAGAGAAGGAGGTGTCTCGGGTGATGATATCTGGATAATTAAAGTCAAACTGGGAGATTTCAATTCAAATCTAGCTCAGCTCAACACATGGTGGAGGTAGTGTGACAAAGTGAAATGGGAAACTGATGGAGATTGCAATTCCATATTCTTTCATGCATTTGCTAGTGCAAGAAGGAATTTCAACTTTATAAGTAAAATAAACGATGATGATGGATTGGAATTAAAAGATCAGCATGAAATTGAAGACAGTTTGATTAGATTTTTTCAAAAAAAGTGAAAATATAGAAAGTGTAATTTGGAAGGATGGTCGGAACAATGCAATCATCTAAATGAAGAGAATACCAGGTGTTTAAATAAGGAATTTTCTGTTGAAGAGTTTGTGGTGGTTATCAAGCATTCTGGCAACTATATAGAATCTGGAAATGATGGAGTTTCTCACTCATTTCTTAAAGCTTATTGGGACATCATTAATGAAGATATTTGGATTGCTTTAAATCTTTTTTTTCACTCCAGAATTATTAATTTAAAGTGGAAATAAAATTTAGTTATTTTAATTTTTAAAATTTTAACCCAATTTCTCCTTCCAACTTATGGCCAATCATTTTGTGCAATGCGGTATATAAGGTGGCTTTGGGTTTCCTTCTTCCATTTCTATTTTAATTTTGGAATGTGTTAAAAATTCAAAATTTTCATTACTAATTAATGGAAATTCATCAAGATGGATCGAGGCAAGATGCGGATTTTGTCAAGGTTGTCCGTTATCACATTTTATGTTTATTCTTTGTGCTCAACTTTTATCAAATGCGTTTAAACAAAGAGGTGTGAGCATAAGTCCAAATTGACCTAGGATCTATCATTTGCTATATGCAGATGATATCATAATTTTTTCGGAGGCAAATTTGAAGGTTGATAAAGATATCAAGTGTATGATAGAAGATTTCTGTGGTTAGATTGGACAAAAGTTAATGCAAATAAATCTTGTTGTCTTTTCGAGAATATGGTAAGAAGAAGGAATGAGAAGATAATATCTCACATTATGGGAATTAAAGGAGGTAAAGAATTTCATTATCTTGGAACCAATATATCTTTATTAAAGCTAATTGGAGAGGATTTTCAATTCATTATTGAAAAGGCATTAAAGATGATTAATATAGGGGGAAGTAAATTCATTTCCTTTGTTGGAAAAATAAATTTGGTCAAAACAGTATTGCTTTCTTATACAGTTTTACATAGTACCCATTCTTTGATTCCAAAAGGCATTTTTGATGACATGGACAAACTGTGTAGAAGCTTTAATTGGAATAGGATGAATGGTAATATTGGTATGCATTATGTTAATTGGAATGTTATGTGCTTGCCTTTAAAATGGGGTGGGAGAGCTCTTCATTCTTGTCATGATAAAGTAGGTCCTCTAAGAGAAAAACTAGCTTGAAGATATAACCAAGATGAAGAATCATTGTTGAATAAAATGTGTTGATACCTAAAAAAGATTTTTTATATGGAGACAATTTTTCAAAGAAGACGGGAATTACTACTTGGAAAATAATGCATAATGGGGGAGTATTTCTAAAGCCTATAGTAAGATGGAATATTACTAATGGTAAATCAATAGATGCTTTTAAATTCATTTGGATCCTGGATAAAACTCCTAACATATGGCCTACATATGTGCTTCGACAAGGATCAAAAGATATAATAGGGGACAGATTCATATCAAGAGGATGATGGAATTTAGAGGAACCGAGATAGGTTTTCAGTTTTGACCTCAAGTTCACATTTCTTTTAATTTGTCAAAGGATTGCATGGAATTAATATCCAGAAACTCTAGTAAGTCAATTTCATCTATGACATAAGAAGCTTGTGTTAAGAATTCACAACAAGTTTAATATTGGAATTCGATAAAGAAGTCTAAACCTTCTCCTCGGGTTGAAGGTATTTAGTGGAGATTGTTCAATAGAGCCATCCCAATGAACGACTTTTTAGGTTATAGAAGATTGTGAAGGCATAATGATTGTCCTAAGAATTGCAACATGATTAATGATATTGAACATTTAATTGTGAAATGTAAAAAACTAATTAAGATATTCCAGCACCTAAATTAGTGGGGATTTGGCATCGTAACATTTAATTCGTTGACAGAATGCTTAAATTGGATTTCAAATAGAACTTCTGGGTGGTAATTTTGTTTTGTAATACAATTTATTTCTCAAGGAAAGCTAGGAATAAGATTATTCATGAGGGTAAAGATGATGGCTCCTTATACATTGCTACAGAAGCACTTAACATTGCTACAATTTCAGCATCTAAATTTTCTCTATACTCGGGTAAATGTGTTGCTAATCATCTTTATAAGCTATTGAATGATCATTGGCACCCCCTACACCAAATTAAAATAAGGTAAATGTTGATGCATTTTTACTTAAATCTTATAAAGCTGGATAGGTGGTGTTTTTTGAGACTTCAAAGGCAAAATTCTATTGGCTTTTGGACATACTTGTGTTCATTGAGATGTATCAAGACTTGAATTTTTAGCTATCCAATCAATCAAAGAGGTGGTTAAAGATTAGATGTTAAACTACAAGGGTATCATCATTAAAAGTTATAATGCAAATGCCATCAAGTCTCTCCAAGATGGGTTATATAGCAAAAATCTTGACTTGGGATTTTTCTTCAAAGAGCTAAAAAATGTTATCATTAATTGTATAGATAAAAAATGCAATAAGTTTGCGGATCTTTGTGCTAACTATGCAATTGTAGCTCATTTATTTAGGATGATTTAGTTTTGAATAAGGTTCCTCCTTTTATTTCTTTGTTAAAGGCGGAATCTAATGTTATTTCTTAGTTTCTAGGTTTTTATCTTTTTAATAAAATTTTATTGCACTTGGTTGTATTTTCTCAAAAAAAAAAAAAGGTGATTCTGTGTTATTTTTTAAAAAGTTATTTGAATTTTAAAGGTTTGTCATGATTGGACTCTCTTCAAAATTAAATTCAAAGGCATCACTATATGAAAATATCTTAAATACATCATTCTTATTAAAGATTATGGTTAGAGGATCATCTTTCATAGAATTCTCATTTATCATAATAAGATTAAAATTATCATTATGATCACTATTATATTCTTTTTTAATTTCCATCTCATTCTCCTTGTTGACCATCAAGATATAACCAAGAGTGTTTTTCATTTCTTTATGACCCTTTATTTTTTATGGAATAAAGTGATAGTTATATAAAGTTAATGGGAAATAGACGTAACCTTACTATTCTTCTTGTGTATACATATCATTTAACTAATAGTTATGTAAAGTCAATGGGAAACGGACTTAAACCCACCATTCTTTTTTTTTAATGAGAAAGATATGGAGAGATTGAGAGACAAAGTGAGTGAAAGAGAGAAACAATAGCGAGGGAGAGAGTGTGTGATGGAGAGAGGGAGAGAGAGTGAGAGACAGAGGGGTGATAGAACTAGAGAGTGCATATCTCTACTTTCTTTCTAACCATCCCTTTCTCTCTCTCCCTCTTTCTCTTTTTTCTCACTCTTACTCTCACTCCTACGTTTTCCCTCTATCTCTCTCTCACACACTCACTCTATCCTCCTTACTCTCACTCTCTATATTTCTCTTTCACTTTCTCTCAATTCTCTCTCTCAGACACACTCTCTCTCTATATTTCTCACCCTCTTTATCTCTAATGCTCTCCTTTGATTTCCCTCCCTTTATAATAGAGACACACACACACTCTCTCTCTCTCTCTCTATCTCGATCACTTTATCGTTTTCTATTTCACTCTCCCTCTCTTTATCAATGTTAAGTGAAAATTATGTTATGTTTTATTTTGTTAAATCATTCCAAAGATGTCCCATTTTTGTTAATGTTGTGCAAGAAAGTCTCATGAATTAGAGCAAAATTTATAAAATTCAGAACCATTCCCAAGGCACTAGACCTAGTAGTGGCACAACATCTTCAACACCCTAGTTCCATATCGGGATATTGCATCACTGAAGCCTTGGAAAAAAATTATTTTATATAGCACCCTAGTTGAATAAAGATTAGCACCACATGCAAAAAATTAAATTTGTAGCACCAGTCTTAAAAAAATTGATAATAATTAAATACTAAAGCACTGACCTCATTAGTGTGGCAGTGCGTGATGATGTAAGGAAGTGACATTGCACCCAACTTTTAAAGTACCATGACAAAGCAGTTAATGAAAAAAAAAACACTAACCAGATCTGTTAAATATTACGCAAGATCAATAAACAACCATCGTTAGTCAGCATAGCGCCACATTGGAAGCTAGTTATCAGTGTCGAAGGCACTTAGTTCATATTATCACACCACGTTACAACATTGTAAAGCACCGTTGCGCTTGTGCCATATCTTGTCAAATGGGAGGTGGAACCCCTTATTTTGTGGGGTCTTGGTGAAGGTAACATATTTTTCTGGCAAGACAGATGGTTAGGTAAAGACTCTATTGATTCCCTTTTAGATTTTACTTCTTCTTCCTATGTTAAAGTTAATTATTTCTTTCATGATAATTGTTGGGACTACAATAAATTATCTAATATGCTCCCTAAAAGTATTATTCATCATATTTGAAACTTGCCAATTAACACTTCCTCCAAAGACATAATGCTTTTTCGCTTATCTAGAGATGGTAAGTTTAATTTAAAGAGCGCTTGGCATTTGTTCAGAGATAAAGGTAGCATTGATAGAATTTTATCTAAGATATGACATAAATCCATACATGCTACTGTCTCTATTTTTGTGTGGAGATTCCTCCATAAATTCATCCCTAGAATAGATAATCTTATTAAGAAAGGTTTTAGCTTAGCTTCTAAGTGTCAATGCTGTTACCACACTGAAACTATGCATCATATTTTTGTTTCTGGCCCTGTGGCTATTAGAACGTGGGCTCATTTTGATGACATTTTTAACTTAAATACTTTAAATGCTCATTTACCTCTTATTGCCCTTATTAATTCTTGGTTTATTGATATTAAAGGTCATATCTGCAATGTTATCCCTTCCCTTATTCTGTGGTTTCTTTGGTTGGAAAGGAACAATTAAAATTTTAATGCTGTTAAAATGAATCATCTCGATGTTATTCAAAGGATGAAGGAAAAGATCTTAGTTCTTGTGGCTGTTAATTTGATCACTAGTAAGAATTTTAAAAACTGTTATGATTTTGGTTCTACTTTAGGGGTTACTTGGGAGGGTGCTCGGTCTGCTCATAATGCTACTTATGGGAACAAGCCACTTACTAATTTTTTTAAACTTAATGTTGATGGTGTTAACACTGAGTTAGGGAATTGCTATGGGGGTATTATCAGAGACAGTAATGGCAACATTATCATTGCTTTTGCGGGTCCGGATCATAATGGTAATGTTGTTTCTACCCTCTATAAAGCCATTTTGTATGGTATTTAGTTGTGAATTCCTCTTAACATCAATAATTTGTTTATTGAAGTTACTTCTAGCATTAACCTGTTACCTCTGCAGGAAGATCAGGAAATCTGCTGTAATCCAAATTACTTCTATCTTCTAGAGAAATTAAAAGATAGTTATTGTTTTTAAATCCTTCTTTCTGCCAGGTTAGTGAGGTTGGTAATTCTTGTGCCTCTTGGCTGGCTCAATGGGGTTGTTCTCTCAGAGGTTTTACTGATGTTATTCCTTCTAATATTCCTAGACCTTTATCTGGTATGATTAACTTCGAAGTGAATGGCATTCCATATGTTAACTCTTAATTTTTATCATGCCTCTCTTCTTATTTTTGTTTTTTTTCCTGTGTTCCGGGACTGTTTTGTGCTTTCCTGGAAATGTGGTAGTTGTTGTTACTTTGTTGACTGTTGGGTGGTTTGTCTGGCTATTTTTATTCTGTTATGTCTGTGCGAGGTGGCTTGTAATTTTTTAGTTTTTCCTATTGGGTTGTTTACCTTTTTGTAACGGTTGCCTATTTTTGGGTTTTAATGAGTACTTGGTATTTTATTGTTTGTCATTATGATGGTATGTTTTCTGTGTTGTCTATTATTTAAGTAATTATCTATCTGGTTGGTGACTGCAGTATTGATTTTACTGGTTTTAGTGCTGAAGGTAAGTCCCATTATTGCTCTCCTACCTTTTGGGGTGTTAGGAGTAATAAGGGGGTTATGGATTGGCATCTTGAAATTTGTGGATGGCTGATTAAGTGTTACTACCTTTATTTCTTCTACTATGGTTATCTTGGTTTCAAGAATTATTTCTTATTTCTCTATACTGATGGGGAAACCCGTGATCCTCTAGATGATTTCTATGAACCAGTTGTTTGTTCCTTATATGTTCTATGGGTTGTTTGGTGGTATGATGTGGGGATGTTGATGAATATCCTGGACTTTTTTATGGATATTCTTGGCTGTGGTGGAGGTCCTTTTCTGTGATGTCATTGGCTGGTTTCCCGAGTAGGATTGAGCGGCAAGTGGTATTTCCTTATGAGGCCTATTTTTATGATTGCTGGCTGAGCTCAATTTGTTATCTTCCTAAGATTGGTTTTGCTGTTTCTTGTCTTGTTGTCCTCTTTCCATCCTTTATTTTGCTATTTGGAGCTATCTTAAATTACCATTATTGCCTTATCTCTAACCTATGCTTTGCCAGTGAGACCTTTTGTTTGAGCTGCTGGAATACCTCTGGTGGGGTGGATTGGATTGTTTGTTCTCTGAGCACTTATGATCTGATTTCACAGATTGGTTTCACTTTGGCCTTTTATATCAATTATCCTCTTTTTCATTCCTTTTCTCATATGTTTATTGCTAATATTAATTTTTGGCGTAGTTTTTTTGTTTGTTGTTTCTCTTTTTTTCAAAGGACGCTGATAAGGAATGACTTCATTTTTGATAAAAAGACTTAGCCTTATTGTTATCTTTTGTTCTTTCTTTTTTGGATGCTTGTCTATAGAATCAGTAGATTGTTACTAGGGTTCACTGTATTTTTTGGTAGCGGAGTCAATTGGCTCTTAGGCTTTCTTTATCTTTGTTTTGTAGCTTGTTTGAGCAGTAGTGAGCTTATGATTTCCTTTAAGGACTCTGTAACCTATTTTTTATATTAACGCGTAGGCCCCTCCATGGGTTTTAACAAAAAAAAAAAAATGCTGAACTCAAGAGGAAATGGTCTTAGTTTGGAAAATTCAATGCGACTTGGCTTGGTAAAGGGTGGAGTTTGTGCTTATTTGAAAAAGAAGAAGTGGAAATAATTCTTGCTAATGGGCCATGGAATGTGAAGGGGAATATAGTTGGTGCGGACAAGTGGAGTCAAAAATTTAATATAAATTCCTTGAAAGGTTTAACAACACCGATTTATTTAAGGATGCCAAACTTGCCGCTTCATTATTGGTATCCTATAAATGTTTATAGGATTGCCTCAGAGGAGGGAAACCTTTTTCACTAGATGAGAATATGTTCCAATGTGGTAGATGAGAATTTGCTAGAATTTGTGTTTACCTCCACCTTGAAGAATCCCTTCCATTTGGAGTCTGGGTCGAAGGAAAGTCAGGGAAAAGTTTTCAGAAAATACAGTATGAAAGGGTTCCCTATATTTGTTTTTGTTGTGGAATGATTGGGCATGACCAAAGCATTTGTCAGGATAATATTTCTAGAAGGACATATAAAGTTCTGGATGAAGCTGCATGCAATGGGAAGGATTCAGGTGTAGTTCCGAACAAAGGTAAAATAATAGAAGTTTCAACTTTTGAAGGAAATGGATACGGTCCCTGGATTCACGTCAGCTATTGAAGGAGGAATGGAAACAGCTTTAGAGGGAAGAAGATTGGTTCAAGAAAAAATCCAAACAATAGCAATTTCAATCAGTGGACAAGAAAGGAAACCATTAAGAAGAAGGTGGAAGGCTTTGAAGCAACTATAAGGGAGGAAGTGGTCGAACCGGTGCATAAAGTTGATCCACTCCTAGACGCAAATGATTCTCTAAAAAATAAGGAAGCTAAAATAATTAATAAAGTCCTTCCAGGAGCTAACAAATTTTCTGTTCTAAGTGATCTAATGGAGTTAGAGGAGATACTGATGGTTGATAATGACAACGATGAAGCTAATAAGATGAAAGGAATAGTTGATATAGAAGGAGTTAAATCATGTACATTGAGTAAGGTGGATAAAGGAGCCAGTTACTAGAAAGCCGGTGGTGGGAATGAACTGGAAGAACTCCAGGATGGGAGCTCATCTAACATAAAGATTAAGCTAGCCAAGGAGCTAAGAAGTCTTGGTCCTATAAAACAAATGGCGAGGGGAAGGAAATTGGAGATTGAGGTAAACGAAAAAAAGGGGAGCTCATCCCCTTTTATCCCATAATGGCATCCATCTTGTTTGGGAATTATAGAGGAGTTAGGAAGAAGAAAGCTTCTCTCTACTTAAAGGAGGTGGTGAAGGATAATAAGGTGTTCTTTATGAGACTTTTAGAAAAAAAAGTTTCTAATTTCAGCAAATCTAAAATTGAAATCCTAATTGGAAAAGAATGGGATTTTTTCCAAGTACATGTTGCTGGCTTATTCGGGGGCGATAATAGTATTGTGGAAGTACAACTTAGCAGCATTTACTTACATATCTTCATAAAATCAAGTTGTCATAGAGTACCTGAAAATTATGAAGAGGGGGAGATGGAGAGTAGCTACAGTTTATGGTGGCAGAGATTCGATTCATAGAATACTCCTTTGGGAAAAGCTGGAAGAATTCATCTCTAACAACAATCCTCTTTTATTAGGGGGTGCATGATTTTAATTGCGTTTTGACTAAGGAAGATAAGAGAGGAGGAAGACCATTTCAATTCACACAAGGGGCTAGAGAAATGACATTCCTAGCTAGGAGAGATCTTCATGTGGTTAGTTTTATTGGACCAAGATTCACTTGGCGTAACAACATAGATGGCAATGCTAGAATACTTGAAAGGTTGGATAGATGCTATGTTAATACAGTTGCTTTGGAGAACAATAGGATGAGGGGTGGCTGTAAGATGTGGAAATATTCTCCCTTTGTTTAAATATTGGTGAGCTGAATATTGTTTTTGCTTGGTTAAACACTTGGTGGAAGCAAAGAGCAAAGGTAAGATGGATAAAGTAGGGAGACACAAACTCTGGATTTTTTTTTATTATTTTTCTTCAGCTAGGAAGAATTCAAATAGTGTTTACAGGATTAAAAAAGATGATGGTTCTTTACAGAAGACCAGAACCAGATTTTTGAACCTTTTCTGAAGTTTTTCAGTGGAAAGTGGATAAAAAGGGAAGGTTATTTGAATGGTTGGCCGGTTAGAAATAATTTGATGGACAAGAAGGAAATAAAATGGTTAACCAAAGTTCTTAGCTTGGAGGAGTTGGAAATGGCAGTCTTGCAACATACAGATGGCATAGCTCCATGTAATGATGGAGTTTCATACTCTTTCATGAAATCTTATTATAACATAATTAAGGAGGATTGTTGGATTGCAGTAAACAATTGCTTTATAATGGGAGGAATAAATGTTGAATGGAAAGAAACTCTACTAGCACTCATTCCCAAGCTCTTGGAACCTACTAAACCAAGCCACTACAGACCAATTAGCTTATGCAGATCCATTACAAGGTGATTGCAAAAATCCTGCTGAATAGAATGAAGTCAATGATTCATATATTGGTGTATGTGGAGCAAGCTACATTTATCAATGGGAGAAGCTTGGGGGATCACATTCTAGTGGCTCAAGAATCTTTTCAAAAGTTCAGGACTTCAAGATTATACATGGGCTTGGTTTCATTCAAGGTAGACTTGGAACAAGCTTATGATAGCATGACTTGGAACACTCTTAAAAGTATTTGGAATACTTTGGATTTCAAGATAGATTATCCACGAGGATCATGGATTGTGTGGAAGGTCCAATATTTTCATTGATCATTAATGGAAAGATCTCAAGCTCAATTCATGCGGAGAGGGGCTTTAAACATGGGTGTCCTCTTTCACCCTATTTATTCATTCTATGTGCCTAGTTGTTGACAAATCGATTCAACCAAAATAAGGTAGCAAAGGGAATTGTAAATGGTAGAAACTTGTCCAGAATTTTACATCTTTTATATGTAGATGACATTGTCATCTTTTCTCAAGCTAATGTCAAGGAAGTGAAAGAAATCAAATCAGCAATTATGGAGTTCTACATCTGGACAGGGTAGAAGGTTAACTTTGAGAAATATGTAATGATGTTTGGAAAGCATGTAAAGAAAAGGAGGAGAAACGTTGTGGAAAGAATTATGGGCTTTAAAACAGTTAAAGAATTCATGTACCTTGGAGTTAAAAAAGCTTTGAGAAGACTTAGAGCTGCGAATTTTTGGTTCATCAGAGATAAGGCAAATGAGGCTCACAACAGTTTGGGGTAGTAAGCAATTATCTCTGGCTGGAAAAATTCTGCTGATCCAAACAGTTCTGGTAACTATTCCAAACTTCTACTATTCTTTTTCCTTAGTTCCAAAAAGTATTCTTAATGGTATAGAGAAGTTTTGCCGTGATTTCATTTGGAATAAAAAAGATGGAAGCTTGGGTTTGCACTTTGTTAGTTTGAATAAAATGTGTAAACCGAGCTAACATGGTGGCAGAGGAATAAGAGCTAGCATTAAAATTCTGGATGCTTTAAGAGCCAAATTGGCTTGGAAAGTATCTCAAGAGAATGACTCTTTGCTGTATCAAATGTTAAATCCAAATGGGCGATGGATGGATGACTCAATAAATGGTGGAGGATCATCAACAACCTATAAAATCCTAGCTAGTGGTAAGAAAGCTCTAAAAAAAGTGGTGAAATGGGAAGTAGCAAATGGCGATTATATCAGCATTATGGAAGATTCTTGGATATTGGATAAGAAATTGAGCTTATGGCCTACATTTGTATCTATACAAGAAGCAGAGGATAACAAAGTGGATAGCTTGATTTCTAATGGTGAATGGAACATGTTAAAGCTTAAACAGACGTTTGGAGTTGAGCTTATAAAGATTATCCTGTTGATATATATTCATTCGGATATAGTTTTTGATTTTTTGGAACTTATCTATCAGAATTCTAGAGCTACAAATTCTGCATTTGTATGCAGGAGGTCAAGTAAGCAAGAGCAAGATAGTTTTTTCTAGAAATACTTGAAGAGGAGAAAATTAAATGCCCTAGTTGAAACCTTTTGGTGGAGATTGTTCAAAAATGCATTACCTACAAATGGTTTCTTGGTCCGAAGGAGATTACAAGAGGATTATAGCTGTCCTAGAGGTTGTGGCCAACAAGAAAATCTGGACCATTTCACGGTATATTGCAGTAATTTGAAGGAAGTGATTACCTGTTTGAAAAATTGTGGCTTTTAGTTCCACAATTTTGATTCATTTCATTCATTCTGGGAATGGATGGAAAGAAGTTATAGTTCTCAAGGTTTCATGGTGAACATTTATTTCAATGCTGTATGTCTCACTTGGAAATCCAGGAACAAACTGGTTCATGGTGAAAAAGAGGATGGTTCGGTCTTCTTAGCTTCTTATGCAGTAAGTTTGGCTTCTATATCATTCATGGCTGAAAGAAAGATGGGAAATTGTGGTATGAATAAGTCTTTTAGACTGTCAGATTGTTGGTACCCTCCTCCTCCCAATTGTATAAAGATTAATGTTGATGCATCACTATTAAAATCTCAAAAAGCTGGTATTAGTGGGGTGGTTTGAGATAGTAAAGGTAGACTGCTTTTGGCTTACGGTCACTCATGTATCCATTGGGATATTTCAAGGCTTAAACTATTTTTGGTATAGCTCATAAAGGAGATAAAGAGGGATCGAATGCAAGATTACCAAGGTATAATCATAGAGGGAGATATTCTCAATGTTATCAAGTTTTTGAAAAAAATTAGAAGGCAAGTGGAAAGATGAATTGCTTCTTTTAAAGGATCATAAATTCATTATTTTCAAATGGGTTAATAATAGAGGCAATAAGCTAGCAAATCTATGTGCTAGCTATGCCATTTTTTTCAGATTGTTGTTGAGAAGACTTCTCTTCTAAGAAGATTCCTTTATTATTTAACGATTTTCTAAAGAAGGAATCTAGGTTGTAATTAGTTTTTCTTTGACTAATAATATTTAGCCTTGTGCTTCAAAAAAAAAAAATAACACAAACGGTCATAAAATGAATGATATAAAAGAACACGAAAACATTTTGGTGTTCAATTTTTAATTTATCCTAATTCAAGCATGAATGCCTATAACACCTAGTCTACTCCTCAAGGTGCTAAAGGTTTCAAAGTCATTCGGTTTTGTAACTATATATATTAGTTGATTTTTTAGCAGTTATATGATGTAACTAATATTTGTCATTTATTATATAATCTCTAATGAAATGGTATATAATTTCTATTTTTAGTCCATGAGTGTTGGATTTTATTTTTTCAAATACAAATGACACGTGTTATAACATATTATTGCAATAGTTCTAACAAGAAGTCCAAGGATGAGGATTTATTATTTGAGCTATTGAACTTGAGTACACAACATCTTTCAACTACGTATTATACTTTAGCGGTAGATAGGGCAACATAGTTCTATTTTTTACTAGATCAGAAGACTAAAGATTATCTTATGAATTGACATATTCTAGAAGTACTTTTTTTTATTAATTTTATATCATGTAAAGTCTAAATCAGAATATCATATGATTTAAAAGGATGAATTATGTTTAGGATACCAGATTCTTAGGTTTTGGGTGTCTACAAGATATCTAAGAATTATTTAACCAACACTCATATGGAATTCTTTGGGATTAGCCTGAAATCTAGTATAGATACATACACTAAACATAATATCATGTATACTAGCAGTTAAATAATTAAGTGATCCAATTATCCCTTTGTATTTCATCTAGTGAATTGATTTTCTATTTGGATCCTTATCTAATTGAATGGTGGATCTCACTAGAGTATTGATTGCCTTAGCATTATCCATTTCATATTTCTTAAGGATATCTTTGATATATTTTGATTGGTTAAGGAAGGTTTCATCATCCATTTTTTTACACTAAATCTATGAGAATAGGAAAGCTTTCCCATCATGCTCATCTCAAACTCCTCACTTATTATTTTAAAAAATTTATTATAGAGATTTTTGTTTGTTGATCCAATTATTATATCATCAACATAAATCTGAGTAATGAGTATATCCTCTCCTTCTTTCTCTAGTAATAAGGTGGTGTCTACACTCATTTTAATAAAAGCTCTATCTACAAGCAATGTGCTCAGCCTTTCATACCTAGCTCTAGGTGCTTGCTTCAATTTATATAATTACATCTTTAATTTTAATGCAATATTAGAAAATTTAAAATTCTTAAAACATGGGGGTTGTTTAACATATACATCTTCTTTAATCACCTCATTTAGGAAGTGACGCTTAACATACATCTAATGCAACTTGAATCCTCTAAAGTAAGAAAAGACTAATAGCACTCTAATGGCTTCTAATATATCTACGGAGGTAAATTTCTCTTCAAAATCAATTTGTTTAACATAATTGTACCCCTTACCTACTAATCTAGCCTTATTTTTATCCACTATCCCAAAGTCATTCATTTTAGTCTTGAAATCCCATTTAGTTCCTATAACGCTCTGATTTTTAGGTCTATTAACGAACTCCCAAATATCATTCTCAAAAATTGATTATATTCTTCTTTTATAGCTAGGATCCAAAATTCTTTATATAAAGCTTGATCGATGCATGAGTGTTAAACATTAGAGTTAATAGAAGAGTGGATAACCTCTTTTTTGGATTTATTCCTAGTTCTTACTCCTACTGATGGATCTCCTATAATGTGCTCCTTAGGATGATTTGATAAAAATCTCCAATCTCTAAGAAATATGTTCTAAGGCTCTACTCTTATTTTTATGCCAATATATTCTACTCCTTAGGTGACCTCAACCAGTTCTTCTAACTTAGACTCAATAGATTTATAAGATTCATCAAATAATACATGTGTGGGCTCTTCTACCATGATTATACTATTATTGAAAACTCTATTGGATTCACCTACAGTTGAATATTCTAGGAAAACTCCATAATTAGATTTAAGATTAAACTTTTTAATAGAGATTTTCCATTATTTAGAATGAACACCTTACATCTAAATACTTGAAGGTGAAAGAGATTGAGTGTCCTTCCTTTGAGTAACTCATAGGGTGTCTTATTGAGCATGGATCTGACATTAACCCAATTGAAAACATAACAAACATTATTCACTGCTTCTGCCTAAAATATTTTGGAAGTGATTTCTTAGCTAGCATGACTCTAGCAACTTTTATCAAGGTTTTATTTTCATTTTAGTAACCCCATTCTACTGAGGGGTTCTAGGAGCTAAAATAAATTATGTTGTATACATAACTCCTTTTAAAATGATTCAAACTTTCCATTTTCAAATTTTCTACCATGATCATTATAGATAGTTAGGATCTCACAACCTATTTTTTTTCTTAATGAATGTAGAGAATATCCTAAATTCATCTAATGATTCATCTTTAAGTGATAAAAATCTAATCATATAAATCTCAAGTAATCATAAACAATCACATATTCATATGTTTTCACACCTAAGCTAATAATGCTAACTAGTCCAATTAAATCCATGTGAAGGATTTCTAAAGGTCAAAGGTGGTGATGTCTTTAATGGAGTGAAAGGAAGTTTTTATTTGCTTACCTAGTTGACAGCATCACAAAGGTGGTACTTAGAGAATTCTAGTTTAGGTATGCCTAAAAATGATAGTAACTTAGCATCATAATTACTAGGTAAACACTGAAGAATTTTGTTCATTTTCTTAGAATTTGAAAGCTCTCTCCCTAAATCATGCAGACATGTCATGATTTGTTTAAACCTACTTTAAATGTCTGAGATGGTTTTTTAAATTTTCAGCGAGAAAGAGTTCATAATCATGTAAGATAATATTAACCCTGATTTTTCAACCTCAATATGTTTTTTTTTTACATTTAAATTTCAAGCGTAAAAGTGGAGACTTCATTTAATCAAATGGTAAGAGAAATAATTTAAACATTTTGAATTTTTATATATAAGTCTCTATTCTCATTGCTCCATTCATTAAATGGTATCTCAATTTTGATTCCATTATTAAAATGAGAGGGTGTAGAATAAACTTTTTGTACTAAATATCATATAAAAAAATTAATAGATTTCTAGAAAGTAAACATGCAAAAGTTTCAAAAATTAAATGGTATGTTATCAAATAAAGGTGGACGAGTTATAGAATAGCCTTCTATGGTGTTTCTATTTCTAAAATTTGTCATGGATTAATTTTCTTAAGGTTTTCTAAAACACTACTTCTGAGAACCACTCTAATACCAATTGAAAGTTTGCTGTAGGATGTTAAGCCTATGTGAACTATCCATAGGTATATTAAGAGGTGGGGGGGGGGGGGGGGGGGGGATTGGTATTTTTAAAAAAATGAACTGATTATTTTAAAATACAAAACTTATATTTTTAGATATTTCAGTAATAAAAACACAAGCAATACTACTACTTGATGTGGAAGCTAATAAAATTATCAAAAGTTACAATAATAGCGATAATAATGTAATCAATATAAAAAAATATCAATCACAAATGTTATAATAAGCAATTATGATAGAAAAAAATTGTAGAAAAAAAGTGAGAAAATGAAAATCAAAATAACTACACTAGAATTTTATAGTGGTTTGATAAAATAATGATCTACATCTATTCGGCGGAGTTCTCCTCTTTGAGTATTGCACTAAACTTTTAGAGTCACTCTTTTAGCCCCCACAACTAGGTGGAGAAGACCTTATAATATTTCCACCAACCTGGTGTGGCAAAGAAGCTTGACCTCTTTTGATAGTCCTATGTTTGTAACTAAGTTGTTTTTAAGTTTGCATATTTTAGTCTATCTAAGTATGTAAAAGTAATGAACTATGCTCACTCTACAAATTCCTCTCCAATTATTGCACTAAACCTTTAGTGTCTCTCTTTTATATAAGATGTCAATTTATTTTGTTGTGTTAATGAATTTTGAAGCAATTACACGCATAAGTGGGCATGTAGAGTTTTGGGGTTATTATGTTTGAGCTTCTAAATGGATTTCCTCTTTTGTGTGGTGAAAATATTGTTCAAGTATTTCAAGTCATAACTAGTATATATTCCACTTATGATTAAGTTTTATTATTTTTATTTTTGAGGGTCATATTGATATTTTTTAGCTTTTAAGGAATATAAGAGACAACATAACATTGCCTTTCTAAGCTTATTGTCCTTATTTTTCATTTTTATTCGATTGATATATGCATGCGGGCTTCAAGGTATAAATCGAGGTTCATAGTATTACACGAATTGCAAAATTTCAATCAGACATGTTTGACTTATGTTTACGAAATTTTTTAATATTACAATATTCAACATTTATTTTGATGATTTCTATAATGTTAAGAGAGTTGCTACTTAGCTTTTGCATATTTTACATTCTTGCAACTTGTATAGTTTTGATGATTCCAAACATTATTGTTCTAATTATTATTTTATCCTAACAATTTTTTTTGGAAGATTTATTTTTTCTCTTGTGTGTACTAATATTTCAGGATAATAAAACTCCAGACTAATGAAACTTCAAATTAAATTCAGAATAAGATAGTTTGAAAATTGAAGTCTGTACTTTTTAATTTATTGAGATTGAGAGAGTGTGATTGTAATTGAGTAACTTAGCACACACACTTGGGGAGATCTTTAAAAATTAAAAAAAATTATACTGATCGTACAGGATGAACCATGTTCTTATGGGATGATCAGGTCAGTTATACCCCTCGAAAGAGCAATGGAACGAACAGGAAGTGAGAAAAATTTTATAAGTCCTAATCATCCAGACGAATTTTCCAATTCATCCCTGGACGATGTGCTCTAGATTCTCACTTTGAACTTCATCCAGATGAAGTGTACCTTTCATCCCTAGATGATATCATCAGATTTCTCACTTTGTACTATTCATCCAAACGAAGTGTACCATTCATCCCGGGACAATATCCTCTCGACCCATGACTTGAACAGATCGTCTGGATGATTCACCCTGTTTGTGCTAGGATGATGTCCTTTGGACTCATGACTTGAACAGAACATCAAGATGAACTCCTATATTCGACCCAGGAAGAAGTCCTCTGTTCCTTGAAAATTTAGGACCGTCCTCCAGTTTCATCCAAGCCAACCCGTGATATAATTATTCATACTGGATGAATTTAGTTCGTACGGAATAATGATCAGGTACAAAGTAATTTTGTACCAATATACAATGGGTTCGTACGAAATAGTTTTTACATGATTCGTACAGGTCGAAATCTTGATCGTACAGGACGATCGAGTGTGTACAGAATTGAAAGTTAGCAGTTTTTTGGACGGTTTTTTCGTGTCTTTTCTATATAAGGTCCACTTAAAACTATCTTGAAATTTTTACTCATTGGTCTTTGTATAAAGTGAAGGAGATTGAAGGAGAGAGATTGAGAGAGTGTTTGAAGGATGATTCTTACTACTGGAGCGTGACAGATTCACTTGGTACTCAAAGGTAAGAATCTCCAATTGTGATTTGTGATTACTTCACTCTATTCTCTCATCCTTCTAGATTTCTCGTGAGAAGATCTTTCAAGGAGATCCAGTTCTCTACTAACACTCATAGAGTGTGAACAGCGGGAGTTTCTCTGCCTACACTTCGAGAGTGTGAAAGGATGAAAGGTCTCTACCTCCTACACACAGTGTGAAGTAGGACCAAAGGGTTTTCTGCCTACACTTAGAGAAGGAAAGAACGAAGGGTCCTGCCCACACTTGGAGAGTATGTGGAGGACAACGATCTTTACAGTGTGAAAGGATGAAGGGTTCTCTGCCCATACTTGGAGAGTGTAAAAAGACATACGGATCTCTGACAACACTTAGAGAGTATAAAAGGACGATGGTTCTCTACCGTACTAGGTAGTGGTGGAAGAGAGTTTTTATAAAGGCTTCTCCGCCTTGGTGTAGGTGCAAAAGGAGTGTCACTAGTGGTATTAGTGAAATACTCGGAGGGTGCCTTTGGGGAGTGGTTGTAGGTCGTGCTTGACCGAACCACTATAAATCTTGTGTCTTTTTATTTTCTGCTGCTTTTCTTTTTTACTTTACTGTATCTTTTGATCTGTTGTTGAAAAATCTTTTTTACAAAAATTCACTAAAGTTTTTATCGGTTTAAAATTTAAAAGAGGGAATTTTTTAAATTACCAATTCCCCCCCCCCCCTAGCCGCTGGGATATAAGCTAAGGTATAACAACCTAATTCATACTGAACAAGTTTCAACATATAAGCTCAATTTTTTAAAATGATTGAGAAAAATATTCAAAAGTTTACTATTACTGGGGGATATGAGGCATATAAAACCTAATTTTTATAATAGTTAAGATTCAACAAATATATTAGATAATGTTCTTGTTATTTCATCTTTTAATTAGGTTGAAATATTAAGGGACTAGTTTATGCATTCATCCTGCTTTTAGGTGTTCTTTTAGAATTGTAAAAAATGTGAAAATGTTATTAAATAAGTAATTACCATCTTCCTGCTCACATGATATTCTATAAGAATCTAATTATGGTTAAAATATTT